>JAXIVD010004529.1:2500-5000 GCA_036785275.1 Cancer borealis | reverse complement strand
CACTCGACTGCCCTACGAGATAGTCATGTTGAATGTTTGTCTCGTCTACTATCTTCGTCATCACTTCATCAACAAAAAATGCCTCAAAATACTCCAGCTCTACCCCATCAAGCCTAACTGGGAAAGCTGGAGTGATGCCTGATGAAGATGCATCAAAGTCATGGATGTCAGGCACAAAATCCTGGCCATCACTCCATGGGAAAACATTTTCACATTGGATTCGTAGCAGGTGGTGTGGCTCCATCAGTACCTACTCCATACTCTGTGGTTCTCCCTCCCCCCTCAGGCCACCGTCACTATCACTAGTACTGTCTCCTTCACTTCAGTCACCAACAGGTCCACATCGTCAAAGTCTAAATGGTTGTCTGTTCCTATGGGTTGTGGTGAAGGTGATCGCCTTGAAGGCTTGGAACTCATCCTCTCTAGTGTTGACCTGATGATAATGATGCTAATATAAATAATGATGATAATAACAATAATAACAGTAATGATAGTGAAAATTATACCACAAATGATAATGATAATATAAATAATAATTATAATAATAATGCAAATACTACTACTACTACTACTACTACTAATAATAATAATAATAATAATAATAATAATAATAATAATAATAATAATAATAATAATGATAATAATGATAATGAAAATAATAGAAAATAATTATAATAATGATTATAATAATAATAATAGTAAAGATAATAATGATAAGAAGAAGAAGAAGAAAAAAAGAAGATGAAGAAGGGAATGCGTTGTAATGTAGAGGTGTAGCGTGGGCCGCAGGGTCGCCTCTCAGCGACAAATACAAGATACGAAATAATGAATATGAGTGTTTAGGGTAATAAGTGATATTTGTCACATAATACTAATGAATAAATGATGATGATGAAAGTGGTGATAATGATAATAATAGTAATAATAATGATAATGATAACAATAATAATAATAATAATAATAATAATAATAATAATAATAATAATAATAATAATAATAATAATAATAATAAAGGAATCATGGTCGTGCGTTTTGCACTCGGCAGGGTCAGCTCTCAGCGACATGAATAACTGCTATTATTGATTTCAAATAATAATGATAATAATAATAATAATAATAATAATAATAATAATAATAATAATAATAATAATAATAATAATAATGATAAAAAATATAATAATAATGATAATAATGATAGTAATAACAATGATAATGATGAAAATTATATAATAGTAATAATAATAATAATAATGATAAAACTAATGATATACTACTACTAATAATAATAATGGTAATAATGATAATAATTCATACATATATACTTATTCTATCATATCTAGCCTACTTATGCCAAATATTCATGGGAACTGGCTGCATTATGAATTTGAGAAGCGACAAGTTTTGAGTATCTATAGCCTATTGCTGACTATTTTATTATTTACTACTGTTTATATATATGTAAAACAAAGATTAGTCTCAATTATAAGTCCTTGCCTAAAATAATTGTCCTACAAGACTTGCTTCTGTGTGAGATGTGACGGGTATTTTGAGTTGGCATGGAGCAGTACACCTTTCCTTGTGACAGATGAGGTGTGACTGATTTGAAAAGGGGTGTGGTTAATGCTTGCATGCCCTGTAGTTGCCAGTTTGTCGCTATAATTAATAATTTGGTTTACAGCATATGCTGTAGACGGCCTAACCTAACCTAACGTAACCTAACCTAAGACGGTTATTGGTGCTGAAGGCCCTGTTGAAAAAAGCTGTGGGTGCACTACTTCGGGGAAGGATTCCTGAAAGAATTATTTTATTAGTCTTACATTTGTATCGTCGAATCAGCTTCCTGTATCTCTCCAGCAGTTCCTCGGATCTGGTGTTCATGACGTCATTTGTACCTGCATGGATAATTAAAAGCGTGTTAGTATTTACTTGACTGGTTGCCTCGTCACAGGCTGCTGTGATGTCATCCAAACGTCCTCCTGGCATGCACAGCCTCTTTCTGTTTGATCGGTTCCTCCCACAAAACTCCGTTAGCTGGTCTCTCACAATAGAATCGCCAATAATTCTCGTCTCATGGTCCTTTTCTTCTTCTTCTTTCATCAGGATTCTAAAACTGTTAGAAGTAGAGACAAGTAAGAAAGATTTTTTATTAATTTGTCGTGCACCATTTCTGACAGGAGTGAAAGGTACTTCCCCCTGAATAACACGTTCAGGTAGACTTGGAGCGTCGTTTTGTCTGGCAGCTACAGCGGCGTAACTTGTCGCCTGTTCTGTAGATGGAGACAAGGGAGGTAAAATTCCAACGTTAGCTGTGACGAACTCCTGTAAAATATCATTTTTTTTCTTAAGTTAATAATTTTCCTTCTGTAAAAAACACAGACGGCAGACTGTCGAATCTGAAAAGAAATTTGCAGCAAAGCGCCCATCACATACATCGCACTTCGGCGAGAAAATTAACTGTAGTTGGAGAAAGAATTAACAATGCAAAAAGGTTTGGAACAGC
>JAXIVD010004528.1:0-32500 GCA_036785275.1 Cancer borealis | reverse complement strand
TATGGGTATTTGTTTTATGTGCTTCTAGGAAGGAAAGAATTTAGAGGTTATTAGAGAGAGAGAGAGAGAGAGAGAGAGAGAGAGAGAGAGAGAGAGAGAGAGAGAGAGAGAGAGAGAGAGAGAGAGAGAGAGAGAGAGAGAGAGAGAGAGAGAGAGAGAGAGAGAGAGAGAGAGAGAGAGAGATATATATATATATATATATATATATATATATATATATATATATATATATATATATATATATATATATAGAGAGAGAGAGAGAGAGAGAGAGAGAGAGAGAGAGAGAGAGAGAGAGAGAGAGAGAGAGAGAGAGAGAGAGAGAGAGAGAGAGAGAGAGAGAGAGAGAGAGAGAGAGAAATAGAGAGAGAGCCAGGTAGGGTGGTTGGGTGGGTGAGAGAGATTACGAACACATTCACTTGATATATTTGAGGTCGTTTGATACACCTGCCAGGGACATCTTTCGTTGGATGGCCAATGAAAGTTACTATAAAACAATTTTATTTAGCCAGATTAATTAATTTCTCACATTTATATTATGATAATAACCTGTTCTGTGTTTTTTCATGTCACCAGGAAAAAAAAATCAATAGCCATAAATATTTTTTGTTTAGAGGCCTTGAATTGTTATTGCTTTACTATGTTATTATGTCTCATCACACTTTTTTTTTGTCTACTCACTATATTCCCTTCATTGACTCTTTAATTACGACTATCCTATTTATAAATTTTCAATCTGAGGTCACTTCTTCACCACTACTAATAAGTGCAATCAGTAGAGGCATGAGTGTTTGCTGCTGGGGAAAGTTGTAAAATGTGGAAAGTAGGGAAGGAGTGAAGCAAAGGAGTATCTCAGGCGAGAGAAGGGTAAACCAAAGGGTGTAGGAGACTAGGAAATGGTAGATGTGCAAGTTAAGGAAGGAGGGACTGAGGACGTAAAAGATTAAAAAGAAGGGAAATCAAGCTTCTTGGGAGGTTATGCGAAGGGAAACTCGGGGAGATAACAGGAATGTAGAACCACGCAAGGACTGGCAGGTAAGAACACCATTCAACCTCTCCTGACTAGCCTCCTTTTCCCATCGAGCATTGATAGATAATGCTTGGTGCCCATTAGAATATGGCGGCCCAGCGGACGTGATCACCTCACCGTTCACCTGAGACTTCGACAATTTGCAAACCAACGATGAACATTGAAAAAATAATCAAGCTATCAAATATATGTACTTTCTCATGTCAGCACAGGCAGGGAGGAAGGCAGCTAGTGAGTAGAGGAAATGAATAATCGAGTTGAGGGTGAGGAAGTGGGCAGGCATAGACGAAAGTTGACATGGGGATAGTTCGTGAGAATGAGATTTTCAGTTACATACAAAAAAGAAGAAGAAAAAGATAAACTACCGTAGCCTCCATCACCATCACCACCACCACTACTCGAAAACCAAAGATTACAATTGCAAACCATAGACAGTTTCAAGCTCTATTAGTCAGTTTCAAGTGACGTAAACTAGACAGTAGCAGATTCCGATTAGATGAATATTTCCGAAAAAAAACGTGGTTTAATTAAATAATAAAACGATTAAGTTTGCTTTTGATAGGGTTTATCTCTGTTATTGGCGGCATCAGTGGAAGAGCGAATACAACAAAGGAAAAAGAAACAACCAAGTACATTTGAAATAATAAAAATCTTCAACGGCAAATAGTATCAAGCTAGTTATCTCACTTCATTAACAAAAAACCCCAAGGAAGGTTACCTAATTGTCAAGTATATACCGTAGCCTATTTGGGCGACATATAGTGCTTGAAGATCAACATGAATATCGAGTCCTTTAACAAAATATCTTTCGTTCACGGTTACCTATCCTCTCTACTCATCATGAAGGGAAGTACGATAATCCATGGCCCGAGTTAAGGAAAGGACTCCTATTTTGGACACAACGGTTGGTGTTGGTTGCTTTTGTTTAATTTTCTTTGTGTATATGTAAATGCTTGTTTTCCTTATACAGCTGAAAAGTTTTGTATTTTTTAATTCAATTATATATTTATTTTGTCTTGAACCTGTAGTGCCGGTAGGCTTGAATAGTCGACCTCTGCCCGTTATTAACGCAGGTTAGATTTTTAAAGTGACGCCTCTTTTCTTGTTGAGAAGCTCATGCTGCCCGCAGAAGCTTCTCGTTGCATTTGACGTTACTGTCCCAGTCGAGGACAGTGTTGATGGCAGCAAGTAGGTAATCTTTTGCTACTCGGCGGTTTTTCCAAAGAAAAGTGGCCAACCCATCGCGAGATTTGAACTCGGGACTCAGAGCTGGTCTTGTCCGCACGCTAGCCACTAGACCACCGCCTCACCAACAACAACACCTGTTTATTATAGTTAGTTATTCCATCAAACAGCTATTGAGCTACTTGTTTCCTGCCTGCAAATTGCTGGAGGGACAGGTGTGCAGGGATAAAACTTGATCTATTCTGTGCTGTTCTATCACACGTAGCCTGCTATAGTCTATTCAACTGAAACTTCCACTTAGAACCTGTCAACAACAACAAAAATAACAGTAACAACAACAACAACAACAACAACAACAACAACAACAACAACAATAACAACAACAAACGATGGTCAATTACAGATCAAAGGTTTCTCCAAAATTTTTCTTTCTCTCTCTCTCTCTCTCTCTCTCTCTCTCTCTCTCTCTCTCTCTCTCTCTCTCTCTCTCTCTCTCTCTCTCTCTCTCTCTCTCTCTCTCTCTCTCTCTCTCTCTCTCTCTCTCTCTCTCTCTCTCTCTCTCTTTTTTGCTCCATTTTTCTCACTCTAAATTATATTTATGCAGTATGCAATATACCCTGGAAACTGTTGATCTTCCACGAGCATTTCTCTGTAACTCTATTATTAAACGTCAAGCGTAGATATTGGCAGTACATTTTACAAATAAAGTACATTCAGCACTTGTGTGTGTGTGTGTGTGTGTTTGTGTGTGTGTGTGTGTGTGTGTGTGTGTGTGTGTGTGTGTGTGTGTGTGTGTGTGTGTGTGTGTGTGTGTGTGTGTGTGTGTGTGTGTGTGTGTGTGTGTGTATTTATATATGTGTGTATATGTGTTAGGGGGGGAAGGGGAAGGTGGGTGGGTGAGTGATTTGGTACAAGCGCTTTACATGAATCATGTGAAGATACTGCTTTGTTTTTATATGTAAAAACACACGAACAATATATCAAGCATATTAATCTTCAGTCAAAATGACAGAATTACTGATACAACACTATCTATGTAGTCATATAATATTTATATTCTTCTATCATCATTATTTTCATTATTTTTTGTGTTACATTTCCCGACATAGATTGATATTAGCTTAATTGCATATTATTTATCTTTTTTTAATGACTTCTATTGTTCGAGTCTACCATGTATGACGCAAATCACAGCTGCATGATATGTTTGGAACATTGCGCCAGCAAAAATCATTACTCCCAAGTATTGATATTTATTTTCTTAAAAAAGAAGAAGAAAACAATGTGCTTTTTCGTACTAACAATTCAAGTGTCTTGCCAAACTTTCGTCTCTCAAGTTTTGATAATCTGGGTGCTTTGACGAACTTAGTTGTTTTCATACGCCTTCCCCTTTAACTGTAATATTTTCAGTTCTGCATTCCCATCTCTCTTTTACGGCCCCACTCTCCTCTTTCCACACACACACACACACACACACACGCACACACACACACACACACACACACACACACACACACACACACACACACACACACACACACACACACACACGCACACACGCACGCACACACGCACGCACGCACGCACGCACGCACGCACGCACACACACACACACACACACACACACACACACACACACACACACACACACACACACACACACACGCACGCACACACGCACGCACACACGCACGCACGCACGCACGCACGCACGCACGCACGCACGCACACACACACACACACACACACACACACACACACACACACACACACACACACACACACACACACACACACACACACACACACACACACACACACCGTTGGGCTCCTCCGATCACAATTTTATTTCTGTAGCCAGTTCTATCACTCCAGTGCTGCCTCAGGACCTGCCTAAGCGGAGGTGTTTCTGGCATTTCAACTCTGCTAAGTGGGAGGACCTGAGGCAGTACTATTCTGATTTTCCATGGGATGATTATTGCTGCCATGTCAGAGGTCCTTCTCTTTGTGCCGAGTGCATTACAGAGGTGATTGCCTCTGACATGATGTTATACATTCCTCGTACTTTCTCTAATACTAAAGCCAAAAAGCTCTGGTTTAACTCTGCTTTTTCGCGTGCTGTCAAAAATAGAGAGGCGGCTCACAAACGGTACCGTAGCCATCCATCTGCTGAAACTCATGCTCTATATATTTCTGCCCGTAACCATGCCAACTCTATTCTCCAACTTACTAAAAACTCTTTCATCAATAGAAAATGTCAAAATCTTTCCAATTTTAACTCTTCATAATTTCTGGCATCTAGCCAATAATATCTCTAACAATTGTACTTCTTCATCTTTCCCTCCTTTACTTCAACCAGAGCTCCACAGCTGTCTCTTCTTTCTTTAAAGCTGAACTCTTCGCTGAAACCTTTGCTACCAATTCTACTTTTGATGATACTGGGCATATTCCTTCTACTCCTCCACCTGGTTCTGTTCAATGCCTCAAAAACTCGATTTCTACAACTATCTACTCGACATAACTTTCCAGATAACTATTACCTCTTCTTCAACGACACTCAACTTCCCCTCTCCTCCACATTAAACACACTCGGTCTATCCTTTACTAAAAATCTAAACAAGCAATTTCATATCACTACTCCTGTCCTATGGCGTCTGCGTCTATTTTCCTCTCCCTCTCAGCTACTTGCTCTGTACAGGGACCTTATCCGCCCATGTATGGAGTATGGCTCTCATGTCTGGGGGGATTCAACTCACAGCCTTAGTAAACAGGGTGGAGTCTAAAGCTTTTCATTTCATCAACTCTCTTCCTCTAACTGACTGTATTGATTCTTTAAGTCACCGCCGCAATGTGGTAGAAGACAGATCTTTATCTATCGTCTACCGCTATTTTCATGCTGACTGCTCTTCTGAGCTTGCTAACTGCATGCCTCCACCCCTCCCGCGTCCTCGGTGAACATGACTTCCCACTTCTTGTTATCCTTGTTCTGTCCATCTTCCTAATGCAAAAGTTAACCAGTATCTTCACTCTTTCATCCCTTACACTGGTAAACTCTGGAACTCTCTTCCTTTGTCTGTTTTTCCACCTGCCTATGACTTAAACTCTTTCAAAAGAGGAGTGTCAAGACTCCTCTAATGTTAACTGAAAATCCAACCCTTGCTTTGTTTCCTCCTAGTGTCTTCTTTGCAGGATCTGGCGACAAACGGGAATTTTTTAAAAAGTGTTTTTGTTTTCCCTTGGCCAGTGCCCTTTTAATGTAAAACAAACACACACACACACACACACACACACACACACACACACACACACACACACACACACACACACACACACACACACACACACACACACACACACACACACACACACACACACACACACACACACACACACACACACACACACACACACACACACACACACACACACACACACACACACACACACACACACACACACACACACACACACACACACACACACACACACACACACGTGAAAGTAATAACCAATCCCAATCTTCGTAATGGCCGTCTATACTTACAAATGATATACCTGTATAAAACCCATAAATAGTTCCATCTGGTCTCCTTCCCCATTTCTTTACTTATTTTATTTTGTCCAGTCGGGCAATCCAATGTTTGCTTCTTCCCACTTCTCTTTTCACTCTTTTTCCTTATGTGTTTCTCTTCCATCTTCTTCTTTTCTCGCGCCTGCTTCTCCTGTCCTCACCCATCCTGCTTCCTCCCGCCATCTATCCCTTCCCGCTTCCTCCTCCCTTTTCGTCGAGTTGGCAGAGCACATGCAGCACCTCAAGGTCAATACGAGTCACAGGGACACACATTTGTGTTCGCTGTGTTGGTCTTTGACAACTAATGAATTGTAAAGTTATAATGACTGTATGTGTGCTTCTATGCAATGTTATTGCGTAATGTATTACTGTTAATCTATTTTTATTATTATTACTGATTTTGAATAATATTAATAATTTTCTTTTTACATTTTATTTGTGAATTGCCTCGAATTTTATAATGTTTTTGGCTTTGCATGTTATGTAATTTGATTGGTTATCAATAATTTTTATTACAATTTATTTAATAGAAAAACAAGTTTCTTTTTATGTAATTATATCATCATACGTTTTTGTGTTATAAAAAAATCAAATAAGCAATGCATTTTTGATGCAGGTGACCACGTGGAGTCCTTGAATGCCACTTCTTGGACACCAGTGGAGGACAATTCCACGCCTAGTGTTCCCCAAGTTGCCGTGGAAGGCGTCTTTGGCTATCGGTATGTAAAATATTTTCCCCTCTATGCGTAAGTATATTTCAACACAACTCAAGCTTTCGGCATATCCACGTTTTGGCGCCCATAACTAGGAACAGACTGGTTGTCCTTCCGTCTGCTTGTGTAATACTCTTGCTCTCCTTTATTTGGGTAAAAGTTTGCCATTCTTCGAAATCCTCCTTCAGTGCAAGGGTTGTCCCCTGTTTAATAGCTTGGCGTGGCCCTCCATTGGTCTCCTTTCCCTTTACTCTTGTTCCCTTCCTTAGTGTTCTTTTCCTCTTCCTTCTTACCTCCTCTTTACTTCTTCTTTTCCCCTTCCTGCTCTTCTAATAACCTTCCTTCTCCATCTTTTTTGTTACTACATATTCCCTTTCTCACAGACCTTTTCTTTATTTTTCTTCTTTCCCTAGTTCTCTTATTTGCTATGATTTTCCTTTCCTTCATCTACGCCTTGCTCCATTTGTTGTTGTTATTAAGACTGCTGTTGCCACCCTTTTTATTTATTGTTGTTCGTTATCTTTCCTGAATGTCCTCTTTTCCTCCTTATCTTTTCTTTTTTTGATTCCATTCTTTTGTTTTATGGAGATTTCTTTGCCTAAGTTTTTTTCTTTTATCTTGCTTCTCCTATTATCTCATTTGTACTTATTTTCTTACTTCAATTCACTTCTTCATCTTGCTTAATTTGATTGTATGTTGATATATATTCTTCATCAATTCCCTTCTACTTCCCCGTTTCCCTTCCTCGTCCTCTATTTCCTCATTCTATTTCCCGCCTTACTTCTTCATCTTCTTATTCCAGTCCTTTCATTTTCAGTTTCTTCCTCCTTTGATTTATGTATGTGTTCATTTGTATGTTTACTCCTCCTGTCGGTTTTCCTTTACTTGTTGCAAAAATATTTACCCGCAAATACCACGTTATGATTCCCGTTTACCAAGGTTGTATTCACGTCTGGAAATTGATGTCCATTTTTATCCATACTTGTCTTGTCTTTAATGTTCTAATTGCCTGTATATACTTTACGCCATTCTGTCATTCCTGTCTTACAACTGACCAACTTTTCATCTGTTTATCTACTATGGGTCGTAGTTATTGGCTGAACAAAGGGTCGTGGGAAAGAGAACGGGAGGGATGGCAGGGAGTTTGGGAGAACTGTTAGTGAACGTTGTGATGGCAGAGGCAATATTAGCCTCTCCAGAGTGAAGAGGAAGGGGCGCCTCGAGTGTGTATCAAGTTGACGATGTAGGGAACCGTCTCTTAATGGTTCGCTCTCAGCCAGGCCAAAGTTGGAGGCGTCGAGAGGGAACGTTAATGACTATCCCTTTTAGCTTTTTTGATGCGACGAGTCTTTATATTTCTTATTGCATTTATATAATTTTCCCTTCATTGCGCAAAGGTTTTCATTTTTTTTTGCAGTTTTTTTATTCTAATTGTTTGTAATTGATAAAAAAAAAAAAGAAATACTGTGAAGCAGGAAGATAAAAAAAACGTGCATTCCTATTTGTGCCTCGGGAGACAAAAACGATCTTTCCACTTGGTAAAAAAAAAAACGTTGAATTTTCAGTTTGAAGGAATGTGTTAAGATGGAAGAGAATGAATGACTGATGGAGTGTTAGATTTATTGCTCTTTTTCCTTCTCCTCCTTCTCCTCCTCTCACAACACACACACACACACACACACACACACACACACACACACACACACACACACACACACACACACACACACACACACACACACACACACACACATATACACACACACACACACACACACACACACACACACACACACACACACACACACACACACACACACACACACACACACACACACACACACACACACACACACACACACACGTGTTTGCTTATACAAACCGACATATCTAGATTTTCAACTCTCTAAGCCGCACTTACAAAACTTGCATCGCAGGAAAAGAACGAAACACGAATAAATAACAACGTGGGCCACCGGTGAGATAAAGATGACTATAATCAATGTTCGCATGTTAGAAATTGTAACACTGTGATTATATTTTATTGCTTGACCCTTTCCACAACCTCACTCTCACCCAACTCACCCCCTAAAAAAATTGTGTTATAGCACCGCACACATCTGTCCTTTATTTCTCTCTGCCCCTTTCATCCATCCCTTGCCCTTCTTTGTAGAGTCAGTCCACTGTCCTGAAATTGGAATTAAGGTTTTCTGGAGTATTTTTTTTAGGGGGGAATTAATTATATATTTTTATCGTTACCATCACCACTACTTCTACCATCAACAACAGCAACATTTTCACCCATATAACAAAAAACAATATCTAGTGCCTGACAGCAACAATGGAAACCTTAGAAAACAGCACTGAAACAGGACACAAACTACATGCAAACCAACTTTTATCTTTATCACTTTTTTTCCTCTTCTTCCTACCCTCCCTTAGCTTTTCCATTCCTGCCTTTCCTCCCAATTCAATTTTTTTTTTCTCATCAACTTCCTCTTTCCTCCTTCTCTCCTTGTCCACTTTGGTCTCATCCCCTTTCCTCCAGGTCCCTCTCCAACAGTTTCTTTTTCATTATTCAAGGTTTTATTTAGTCATGATTCATAGGTAAGATCAGTGTGTGAGGACTGCAACGACCACAACAAGGAGGAGGAGGAGAAGGAGGAGGAGGAGGAAGAGGAGAGGATAGACAGGAGTTATAAAAAAGGAAAGAATAAAAAGAAAGTATGCACACAAGTGATATTCGCATTTCCAGCACTGAACGGAGTGGCCAGGATGACCCAGCCTCGAGGAAAAGCAAACTGGCGGTCAGGGAAAAGATAAACTGCCGCGTGAAATGGTCCAAGCCGCCATTAGGAGACTGTTTGGTTGCCTCTGAAGCACTGATATTACTCCTACTACTACTACTACTACTACTACTACTACTACTACTACTACTACTACTACTACTACTACTACTACTACTACTACTACTGCTACTACTACTATTACTACTTCTACTAATCTTTCTATATCATTAACCGTTGGCACCAGTAGGCATATGGAGGCACGGATGGACTTGCTTCGCCTGTTATTTGGTGTAGGTTTTAGAATTTTTATAGTGACACCTCGAATGATTAAGTTCTCTCTTGAACATGTTGAGAACGTGTGAGGCTTATTACTGTTACAGCCTCAGATGCATATTAACGTTGTAAGTACCGCCTAAGGACAGTATGGCAGCAATTTGGATAGTCTTTGGCCACTCGGCGGTGATATCAAATATTGAAAAGTGGTCAGCGGATATCAGGGATTCGAACCCGGGACCCTAGGTTGCCACTGCACCACCGCCTCCCCATACTACTATTACTACTTCTACTTCTGCTACTACTACTACTACTACTACTACTACTACTACTACTACTACTTCTACTACTATTACTACAACGTTTTATGCTATTGGAGAACCGGCCAAGGGCATACAAAACGATATAAATAAAGCGCACTTAATTGCCGGTTCCCTAAAGAAAATAGAGTAATAAAAAATGGGAGGCCAAATTAAGGTTGCAGGTGTCTTGATACTCCTCTCTTAAATGAGTTAAGTGGTAGGAAGGTGGAAATATAGATTTAGAAAGAGAGTTCCAGAGTTTACCATTAGAAGGGAAGAAAGAGTGAAGATATTGGTTAACTCTTGCATTAGGTGGGTAGAAAGAATAGGGATGAGAGTGAGTAGAAAGTCGTGTGCAGTGAGTCCGCGAGAGGAGGGGAGGCATGCAATTAAGAAGTTCAGAAGAGCAGTTAGCATGAAAATAACGGTAGAAGATAGCAAGAAATGCAACATTGCGACGGAGAATAGGAAGTTGTAGACAGTCAATAAGACGAAAAGCTTTTGACTCAACATTTTTTTTGTAACTATGTACGTGAAGCCTCTCATACGTGAAATGTGCACTCCATACAGGGGCGGATAAAGCCCCTGTACAGAATCAGCAACGAGTAGGGGGAAAAAACTGGTAGAGGTGACACAGAACACCTAACTTCATGGAAGCTGATTTAGCAAGAGAAGAGATATGAGACTTCTAGTTAAACGTTTTAGTAAAGATTCTAGGGCGTGGACGCGATAGCAAGTTATGTGGTTGCGTACATAGATGCTACTGCTAGCTTTAGATCGAAAATGAGAATAGAGAAAGTAGGAGGGAACAGAGTAGGGGCTGTTGTCAATAACCTCAGTCAACTGGATCTTGGTGAGGAAAAAAAAAGAGGTTTAGAAGAGGAGAAGCTGTGTTCCATAGATTGAAAATTTGGTCTAAGACAGCGAATGTTGCAAAAATTGATGTAGAAAAAGTTAGAGGAGGTATCAAGACATCTGGAGTCGCCATCAAGAGAGCGGCCCGTCCTGGGGACACTAATAATATTACTACTACCATTAATGGAAAAGGGCAAGGAATAAAAAAAAAAAAATTATCGTGATCACTGTTGTTCATGTTTTTGTTGCTGGTGGTTGTGATGGTGGTGATTGTGGTGGTGGTGGTGGTGCTGCTGATGAGGAATATTATTGTAGTGCCAATGATGGGAAAAAACATAAGTGGGGTGAAGTTCTAGACTATATTAGTGAACGATAATGACAATGACCAGTGATGATTACTATAATCTTTGGAATTCTTCTGAAGTCCTTGGAAGGGAAAAGCAATAATAGAATAGAATGCAAGTAAAACTGCACATAATTCTGAAATACAGAAAACGCATATCATATATATATATATATATATATATATATATATATATATATATATATATATATATATATATATATATATATATATATATATATATAGAGAGAGAGAGAGAGAGAGAGGAGAGAGAGAGAGAGAGAGAGAGAGAGAGAGAGAGAGAGAGAGAGAGAGAGAGAGAGAGAGAGAGAGAGAGAGAGAGAGAGAGAGAGAGAGAGAGAGAGAGAGAGAGAGAGAGAGAGAGAGAGAGAGAGAGAGAGAGTCACAACTTCAAACTTTTCTCATAATGTAATGGCTGTTTGTGTCCGATATCATATTTTTTCTTATCTTCTTTTCCACCATTTCTTTCCTTTTACTTACTTCTTGTTGATTTTTGTTGTTTCTTGTTCTTCTTTATTCACTGTATTTTTTTCTTCTTCATAATATCGTTCCTCTGTTCCTTTTTTGTCCTCTCTCTCTCTCTCTCTCTCTCTCTCTCTCTCTCTCTCTCTCTCTCTCTCTCTCTCTCTCTCTCTCTCTCTCTCTCTCTCTCTCTCTCTCTCTCTCTCTCTCTCTCTCTCTCTCTCTCTCTCTCTCGTGCAGCTGTGAGCGGCACCCGTGGAATGGAGTATTGGCAGAATGTTTTTGTAGCGGTCGACGGGGCTGAGAGGGAGCCTGATTAATTGTTTGGAAAGGAACGACTTCCCTCCATCCTTGCTGACGGGCGGGTGGAGAGTGAAACGGATGAAAGGATGATGAAAGGGAGGTATGGATTGGAGAAAAGATGATGAGATTGAAATATAGATAAAAAGATGAAGAGAGGGAGGTATGGAGTGGAGGAGAGGTGAAGAAAAGGCAGACATGGGGGAAGGATGGATGAAGGTTGAGTGATATAGATGTGGAATAATATAGATGTGGAATATTGATGAAGGGAAAAGGATACATGGATGAAAGGATAAAGAGAGGGAGGTAAGAATTGGTGGATAGATGAAGAGAGAGGTATGGATGGAGGAAATGAGTGATATCTTTCTCATATCTCATCCTGGTTTACTATTTCTATGACAAACAAATGAAGTGATGGAAACAGGAAAGACAGATTGAGGGAGGAAGAAAGGAGAGAATAGAGGGAGGGATAAGAGGAGTGGTAGACGTGAAGGGAAGACAGATGGAGGAGTTACTTGATATCTTCTTTTTTTCTTCTTTGTGTTAAGTGATATGGAACGAACCGTAAAATGGAGGCGAAATGGTAAGGATAAGAAGAAGAAAAAGGAGGAGAAGGGGAAAGGGAGGGAGGAAAGGGCTAATAAGGAACTGAGAGAGTGTTTTCTTAGGCCCAGCTGACTGGTAGACAGTAGAGAGGGAAGAAAAGACGGACAGAAGGAAGAGCATATATTCTTTGAAACATTTGAACGTGTTGTAAAGATTATTTTGCTATTCTTAATTATACTTATTTTTTCTTCATTATCATCATCATCGTCATCTTTTTTTCTTCTTCTCTTTCACACACACACACACACACACACACACACACACACACACACACACACACACACACACACACACACACACACACACACACACACACACACACACACACACACACACACACACACACACACACACACACACACACACACACACACACACACACACACACACACACACACACACACACACACACACACACACACACACACACACACACACACACACACACACACACACACACACACACACACACACACACACACACACACACACACACACACACACACACACACACACACACACACACACACACACACACACACACACACACACACACACACACACACACACACACACACACACACACACACACACACACACACACACACACACACACACACACACACACACACACACACACACACACACACACACACACACACACACACACACACACACACACACACACACACACACACACACACACACACACACACACACACACACACACACACACACACACACACACACACACACACACACACACACACACACACACACACACACACACACACACACACACACACACACACACACACACACACACACACACACACACACACACACACACACACACACACACACACACACACACACACACACACACACACACACACACACACACACACACACACACACACACACACACACACACACACACACACACACACACACACACACACACACACACACACACACACACACACACACACACACACACACACACACACACACACACACACACACACACACACACACACACACACACACACACACACACACACACACACACACACACCACACACACACACACACACACACACACACACACACACACACACACACACACACACACACACACACACACACACACACACACACACACACACACACACACACACACACACACACACACACACACACACACACACACACACACACACACACACACACACACACACACACACACACACACACACACACACACACACACACACACACACACACACACACACACACACACACACACACACACACACACACACACACACACACACACACACACACACACACACACACACACACACACACACACACACACACACACACACACACACACACACACACACACACACACACACACACACACACACACACACACACACACACACACACACACACACACACACACACACACACACACACACACACACACACACACACACACACACACACACACACACACACACACACACACACACACACACACACACACACACACACACACACACACACACACACACACACACACACACACACACACACACACACACACACACACACACACACACACACACACACACACACACACACACACACACACACACACACACACAGGGAAGTAGATCCGAACGTGTGGAATGAAGTCAATGTTTTTTTATATCATTTAGGAAAAGTATATTTGTACGACACAGGCAGCGGCATTTATAAATAATTCGTTTCACCCTCATTCGCGATAATTATGAAATTTACAAATGCAATTTCGGCTGCCAAGTTTCACTGAGTTCCGGTTGTTTGTTGACGCAGCACTTGCTGGATTCTCTGTAGACTTAATTTACTGTTGGTTACAAAGAAAGAATGAGGGACCGATCCCTTTTTTTTATTTGGCTGCCTCTGTTGGTCTGCTTCTTTCTCCATCACTCCCCCTTGCGTCCTCTCTCTCTCTCTCTCTCTCTCTCTCTCTCTCTCTCTCTCTCTCTCTCTCTCTCTCTCTCTCTCTCTCTTCTCTCTCTCTCTCTCTCTCTCTCTCTCTCTCTCTCTCTCTCTCTCTCTCTCTCTCTCTCTCTCTCTCTCTCTCTCTCTCATTTTCATTCAACGCCACCATGCTTCTGGAACAAACATCTGAGGAGCTGAACACAGGCCGTGAACACAAGATCAGGGCTGTGCAGTGATGAGTACAATGCTCTGTCTACATCAAGAAAGAGAAAACAATGCTTCTGCAAACATTTGCCACGCAGGATAAATCATGGACTATTTTGGTTCTCTCTCTTTCACTCTGCTTCCCGTTCCAGCATTACCCTTTCACCTACCTGCTCTGTCTTTAGTATTAGCCAAGAATCATTAGTTTTCATATGTCCCATCATATATTCTTGGTTCGTTCAATTTGTGCATCCGTAAGAATACATATAGATTAATTAATATTCCTGGCTTTATTCATACCAGTTGTTATCCTGAAAAAACAGAGACAAGACTTATGAGAGAGAGAGAGAGAGAAAGAGAGAGAGAGAGAGAGAGAGAGAGAGAGAGAGAGAGAGAGAGAGAGAGAGAGAGAGAGAGAGAGAGAGAGAGAGAGAGAGAGAGAGAGAGAGAGAGAGAGAGAGAGAGAGAGAGAGAGAGAGAGAGAGAGAGAGAGAGAGAGAGAGAGAGAGAGAGAGAAAGAGAGAGAGAATCACACACACATAAACAAACACACACACAAACAAACACACACACACACACACACACACACACACACACACACAACACACACACACACACACACACACACACACACACACACACACACACACACACACACACACACACACACACACTTGTGTACATATATCAATTTCCCAGAACGTTTATGAAATCTGCAAAGAAAAGAATGTCAAATGATTTTGTATTTGTATGTTTGTTTAGTATGTGTGTGTGTGTGTGTGTGTGTGTGTGTGTGTGTGTGTGTGTGTGTGTGTGTGTGTGTGTGTTGTGTTGTGTGAGAGCTACTGTGCCCTTTCATCTTCTGGAATTCTCCCTGGTCGTCTTTTCTCATTTCTGTCAAGGCTTCCAGAAACCCTTGGACAACGGCGAGGCAAAGGGACGCTCAGAGAAAACACCTCAAAGAACAGATAGAAAACAAAGCAACAATGGAATGGAGGATCCGAACAATGGTCATATGTGTGTGTGTGTGTGTGTGTGTGTGTGTGTGTGTGTGTGTGTGTGTGTGTGTGTGTGTGTGTGTGTGTGTGTGTGTGTATATAGTTTTCTATCAATTAGTCAAATATAACACCGTGGCCATGTTTAACTACATATTGGAATAAAGGCAGATGGAGGAAGGAAAATGATACAAAGAAAGAAGAGCTCAGCAAGGCTATATTTTGATACTTCATCACGTATTCAAGAAGAAAAAATCTAGTAGAAATTAAGGCAGAAAGTTGTAGAAGCAAATGGCAAAAGAAAAACAAGGAAAGCTGAAGGAAAGATTAAGAAATATTTCCACTTCTTTTCGTTATTATATTGTAATTTTCTTTCGTGTGTAATTGTTTTTCCTTACGTTATTATATTGCATTGTTAGTTTGTAAAAGAAGCAAGTAACGCCAACAGCATAGTGTTCATCAGCCCCTTTTTCATCCATTACACAATTACCAAATATATGACCCCAAGATACCTTATCTTCGCGACTCTGGTCAGTTGGAACAAGAAGGAGTGACGTGGGTATTCAAGAGGCACCATTATTAAAGACAAAAGCACGCCTACCCCACCACATATTGGCGCCAAACATCAGCGTCTCATCAAAATACTCCCAAAGCGTACATGGACCTTGAGCATAGAAAAAAAAATATTATGAAGACAAAATATATGGCTTTCTCATTTTTTCTCATTAAAGAAAAACATAAATTTTCCATCTTTTCCCGCATATTGTCTATTTTGGATATAATTTACATATAGTTACTTACCTGACAAATTTGTTGTTTTAATGCAAAAATGTATATCACTTTATACAATGTTACTGGATTACGATTTTTAAACCGTGACTCATTGCTAGGTATTCTTTCTTTTTTCATCATATGCTGTGATGTCTTTTTTTATTACTTTTCTTCAATTCTGATCTGCTCTCTGTCTCTTTCTTTTCTTTTCTTTTCTTTTTTTCTCGTTTCTTCTCTTTTCTTTTCGTCTCTTCTCTTCTCTTCTCTTCTCATTTCTACTCTTCTCTTCTCTTCTCTTCTCTTCTCTTCTCTTCTCTTCTCTCTCTCTTCTCTTCTCTTCTCTCTCTTCTCTTCTCTTCTCTTCTCTTCTCTTCTCTTCTCTTCTCTTCTCTTCTCTTCTCTTCTCTTCTCTTCTCTTCTCTTCTCTCTATCTATCTATCTATCTATCCCTCTCTCACATCGTGGCAGAACAACATATGCATCACCGCCACAAAGTTCCTTGAAGTGTTAAAAACGAACAATGTTTTAGATGGAGAAAGCTTGTGCATTATTTTCGTGTTGTAATAATTGTTATTTGTCGCAGTGGTGGAGGAATGAAAATTTGTTATTGCATTTCAATCTTGTCAATAGGCAAATGCTAAAAAATATTTTCACATGAGAAAATTCATATTTATATTAAATTTCTTAATTGGGACAATGAGTCAGTTCCAGCAGACGCTCATAATATTCTTTAGGTTATGTAGAGTTGTAAAAATTTAGGGACACAATACCACAATGAATTATGGCGAAACTTTTCCTCCTTTAAACCTTGGTGGTCTTCGGGTGTGGTTGATGGTATTCCAATGTTCCAGTGTTGATTGGGGATAACCATGCCATCTATCTTGGTCTTACCTCTGGTGTGGCGTGACTGACGGGAGGTGCGGGAAGGGCTGGCATGAAGGGCGCCAAGACAGGCAAAAAACAAGAAAGTATAAGGGTGGAGCCAAAAGTGGTAAAGAAAGGGCTATATGGAAGTAAAATTGTGTCCAGAAAAGAGGAAGGGAAGGCAGGACAGGAGGCCAAGAAAGGAAGAAGAGAAAAAAAAACAGTGAGGCAAGTGAGGGACCAAAAGAAAGAAAGTTGGAGTGAGCAGTGACGGAAAGAAGAAACAACGTAAGCAGAGGGCAGTTTAAGCCGTCAAAAGAGAGACTACAGGAAAAGGAAAGGATGGACCAGAGGAACAGGGAAGATAGCATTGAAGTAGAGAAAAAGCGTAGTATGCCAAGGCAGGAAAGAAAAGGGTGATGGAAGGGAGGATGCAGGAAGGAAGTGTGGGCTTAGGGAAATATTAGAGAAAGAGAGAATAATATGAGGTGCATGAATATAAAGAAACAGGAGAAAAGAAAAGGGTGTGAGAAGGAAGAAATGGAGAAAAGACTGGTATTGTGTTCGCTATCTTCACTCTGCCATGCCTGCTGTTCTTGTTTAATATTATTTTTTATATTTTTCTGCTATATTTTCATTATCTTATCATGTTCTCTTCTCACTCATATTTCTAACTATTTTGCCATCATGTGCTTATTTGTATTTATTTTATTCGTGTGTTTGCTCTCTCTCTCTCTCTCTCTCTCTCTTTCTCTTTCTCTTTCTCTTTCTCTCTCTCAGTGCTTGTATGTCTATTCGTCTGTCTGTCTCACTGTCTGTACGTCTATCTGTTTGTTTGTCTGTGTCTTAGTTCAGGTTAATTCTTTTTTGATTCACGATTTTTATTTTATTTTTTTCATTCACTACTCGCCTGGTTTATAACATTTCCTTGCTATTTTACCTTCCATTCCCTCCCTTTCCTCCCTCCTTACCCCACCTCATCCTTTCCATCCTTCCCTTCGCTCCCTCGACCGACCTGCCACGTTATTTTGAAGTTTACCCATTCATTGCACATACACAGACACACACACACACACACACACACACACACACACACACACACACACACACACACACACACACACACACACACACACACACACACACACACACACACACACACACACACACACACACACACACACACACACACACACACACATGCAAACACACACACACATATGCAAACACACATACCAAAAGAATACGGAGACGACCACGTGAGTGTAGCTCGGGTCCTGTGTACTACAACTATGTAAAAAAAATACACATGGTTACAAGTATAATAATGTTTGTGGGAAAATAATATCATACTGTTAAACTGTTGTGGTGTTTTACAAATATTAGGTTTATAAAAAGTGTGTAAACATTTCGTGAAAAGTACAGTAAGCTTCTCTATTAGGATATCTCCATCTTTGATAAAATTAGTTGATAAGCCATTTTTAGCTCCCACTATGGCCTCTCTTCATTTCCTCTTTTCTTGTCTTCTTGCCTTTTGTCTTCATTTTCTAAGTCATCCAGTTTTTTATCTTAATTTTCCTCCTCCTTGAGCAACACGTTCTTCTTTCTCACGTTAAGATGCATGCACAACATAATTCTCCGAGGGATTGATGACGTTAAACTATTGATCCTTAAAAAAAACATAATTTTCTCGGTTCCCTTGACCTTGATAGTGAGTTCGCGCATTTTGTATGACTCTCCTTCACTTTAGCTTGTATTGCCCATGTTGTTTCTCGTGGCCCCATTTAGGTTCATGATGTATATGTTGCTTGAGATACAGCTGCATGTGTTCATGTATTGTTTGGTTTATAGTTTTCGTTACTTATGGAAAATTTTCTTGACTCGAGACATGGACATACAATTTTTTAATGCAATTCCTCGTCCTTCCTTCTTCGTCGCTGTAGCTCCATATATCTAGTCACCTCTCAATGACTCTTATCCTTCCTCTGCAGCCCTACACACTTCTCTTCCTTCACGACTCTTCTTCCCCCTCTCCACGCCCCCTCAGTGACACCCAGAGTTATGGGTGAGCATCGGACGTAAACTGCTGGGCGGGAAATGGAGTCTTGAGGGTGCTTCCAGGTCTGCTTCCAGGAACTCTACTGTCAGTTTCACCATGTGACTGACCGGTAATGGTGATGGTAGTGGTGTTGCTGCTGGTGGTGTAGCAGTTGTCACCCTCATACAGGTCTGCCGTCGTCAGTGTGTCTGTCTGTGTGTGTGTCTGTGTGTGTGTCTGTCTGTCTGTCTGTCTGTCTGTCTGTCTGTCTGTCTGTGTGTGTGTGTGTGTGTGTGTGTGTGTGTGTGTGTGTGTGTGTGTGTGTGTGTGTGTGTGTGTGTGTGTGTGTGTGTCTGTGTGTGTGTGTGTGTGTGTGTGTGTGTGTGTGTGTGTGTGTGTGTGTGTGTGTGTGTGTGTGTGTGTGTGTGTGTGTGTTGTGAGATCCGCCACCATAATTCAGCTGCTTGCACCTCCACTATATTGATATATATATATATATATATATATATATATATATATATATATATATATATATATATATATATATATATATAATATATATATATATATATATATATATATATATATATATATATATATATATATATATATATATATATACATAAATATATATATATATATATACATAAATATATATATATGTATATTTGATCCGCTACCACAATTTAGCTGCTCGTACTTCCAATATATTGCATTGGTAATGTATATGCATAAGGAGGCTTCAGTGGTAATTATTGAAGGTATTTCCCATATTGCATCAGAATAGTTAAATAGAAAATAATATATGCACACTGGGAGCCTCCGATGTCGTTTTATTGTATCTGGTTTTCCTCGACACCTTGTAATTCAAGTTTTGATTCTAACAATTTTTATTGATGTACTCATGCGATGATAGAATACGATAGGAATGAAACAGAATAATCAACTAAACAAAGTTACTGAATGGAAATGTAGGACTGTCATAGAAGAATCAAACACAAGACAAGTCCTGTCATGAAATTTTTGTAGTCTGAAATTGTCTGGACTGTAATATCTGTCCGGCTGACAATTTATTGTCTGTTCCCGAGGCGTGAACTTTGCCGAGGGACATTCCATTCCTGGTAGGACGGCGCCGAGGCCTTTTTCTGTCTCGCGGGGAATTTCATGTGCCCGGTATGGAACAGCCTGCAGAAGAGCCTCGTGTTTTCGGTTTAGTATGATGCTGCAACAGAAAGTTACTTCAATCTGGGCTTGTGCTTTCTTACTTGATCCCTCGAATCACTTTGTTGCAGGAATTAGCTCCGTATAACTTCCAAATCTGTACTCTATGAAATCTAAGAATGTACCAAGGTGGTAAAATTACGTCAATACGATCTGTTGACAAGTGCTGAATAAAATTGATGATTGTTGCGGAATACACCACAACAGGCCAGAGTTTAGGGCAAAAGCCAGTACAAGATTTCGTTTCTTGCAAGGAAGCACACATACACGAATGCAGTTATGATGCCGAAAGCTGTTTCTTAGGAAACGAACGTTCAGGCATAGCTGGTGCCTCAGTTCGATGCACGTTGTAAGGATTGAATACAGCTAAAACACAATTCGTTTATATTTAGACAGATGAAATTAGTTTATAGGTAATGATAATATGGCTACAATAACTATAATTGATTAAAAAAGTTAATAATATGACAAGTATTATTTAGATAGGAAGCACAGACACATAGACATGATTCATATAAAACATACCGGCAAGGTAGTTTTGTGCACAGGCAGCTTTGATCGTATCCTGCGTTGCAGCAACATTCAGCACCTCGTCAAACCTTCCCAGTCAGCATATCCGCACTTCACTGACGGACTCTTAGCTAGCACGTGTCTTCCCTTTAAAGGACAATAGAAAAACAACAACACAATGAAATGAATTTCGAGACAGTCTCAGAATGTTATGACTAACTATTGAGGATTGTGGTTAGAGGAGAGACAATGGACGATACGACTTTTTTTTTTATATATATACATCGTGATGTGTGTTGACTGACAGATTGAGCTGCCATCTGCTGACAGGGCCTTGAGGAATCGATGCCGAGTGATAATGTTACGGCAGTAATTAATTTAGCAAACAGCAAATGCTATAATTCATATACCGAAAAAAAAAAATGTCGGATGGGACGGGTTTATGAACTGATGATACCCGCATTAGTTTCCTTAATTAGCCTTTTTTCAGTAAACACAATTCTTCTATTAGTTCTTATAAACACATTGTTACTAAATTACATCAGTTATGTCAGTAATATGAATGTATCACTAAACCAAGTGCAATATGGCAAGTGTACGAATGAATCCGACAACGTGCGTTGCCATAGCATTATATTTTGCTGGATTCCTGCTCATGTCTGTAGAGAGGAATGAGAAGTCAGATGCGGTGGCTCTGCTCGTGCCTGTCCTCTCCCCTTTAGGAACACTTTTCATCGTCGTGTTAATGATGGTGATGTTAGGGGTGGAAATGTGATGTGTATGAGGAAGAAAAAGATGAAGAGTAGCAGCGAGGCTCTAGAAAGCAGCGGATTATTAGGGAAAAGGAGGACAATGTGTAACAACCCCACCTATTCATTCATGGTTGCTTAAGGAAAGGAACACACGACGTGTACGTGAACAAAAGAGAAAAGTGTTATTGGATTGCGAGATTAGTAACTAAAAAAATATTAATTATTACTGTAACTTTATTTCACTTATGAGTGAAGCAGCAAACACGCGAAGTAGAGTTAGAGGTAGTACAGTTGGCACAGTGATTCCTAAACCTCTACCTCAACGCCGGCCTCCATCAGCTGCATCATCTTTTGTGTATAAATGCAGCGGTTTGTTTATACTATTTTGATGTTCCTAATGAAATATGGTAAACAAATATTTCTCAACGCCTTCATCCCTGCAATTCATTTCTTAGAATTTTCAGTGTAGCGAGCGTGGAACGAGCGAACAAGCCCAAGTGCTGTGGATTGGATGCGCCAGTCAGATGCCATCAACCTCTCGACAGGAAACTTGCATTTTCAATTGCTCTGTATCATATTTCTTGGCGTGTTGTAGCACTTAATCTATAATTAGAGCATGCATGCATGTATGTGTTCATAAAGGGAAGTTGACACTAACAAGCTTTTTTGTGGCAAAAAAAAAAGGACGACCAATTTCCTTTCAAGTAATGAAGAATCCCACAGAGGAATTGTGACAGTTCCGCGTTGCTCTCAGTTGAATGTAGTTTGATTTGGAGTCTCGTGATAGTATTGCGTATAAGTAACTCACAAGATCAGGCACCTACAGTGATTCGCTGTAGTCCATCAGACTGATGTCAAATAGACGTGTGTGTCTGCACAAAGCACAGTGGCTGCGCGTTTCCCAGATATAAGGGGTGAGTGTGGCTGCCACTAGCCATTGCACCACCCGCTGCCCACCTCCAGCCATACATCTCTTCACTGGGGAAAGCGACTCCTAAGGAAGACTCATATATGGTAAACGTGAAATATTTCGTTTAATATTTTTCTTGTGTTGGAATTTGTCATAAACACACACACACACACACACACACACACACACACACACACACACACACACACACACACACACACACACACACACACACACACACCCACCCACCCACCCACCCACCCACCCACCCACGCACGCACGCACGCACGCACACACGCACGCACGCACGCACGCACGCACGCACGCGCACACACACACACACACACACACACACACACACACACACACACACACACACACACACACACACACACACACACACACACACACACACACACACACATTGCCGTGACTTACAAAATCATCATGTACTACCTGGCCAGACCGCCCGTTATTATAAAATCACACAGTGACCTCACTCCAGCATAATTTTTATTTAGGGTTTATGTCTAGACTTACGGGAACGTGTTGAACAAAATGGTTCGTCATGGTACGGTAAGAATAAGCGTAAACTCCCACCAACACAGGCTCAGCGGCCTTTGAAGCCTAACGTAAAAACAACTGTCAGGCTTAATTGTAGTTGCGGACACTAGACTACACGACGCATAGTTCTAACAGTTTCCAAGTTATAGATATCACTATATCTGTAATATTTTTACCCTATCTTCACCAATACGAAATATATGATAGAATATAAATTTTGAGGATTTTCTCTTAACATTCCAGCCTGGTTTCTTTGGTTGGTGTACGTTTGTGTATATGTTTTGTGTATGTTGGTATTAGCACATGCTAGGACGAAGTGACGTTTTGTGATCTTCTATGGTATAAGGTTGTTTGCTGCCAATCATGAATAATCGCCGTTTTTTTCTGACCGTGGGAAGTAGGCGGCACGGAGCCTATACTTAGACAGAGGTAACAGCTTTGAGTGGTAATTCCATTTCTCTGTTTTGAAAATTAAACATAATTTTCGCCATATTATGATCGTGTATTGCTAAACATTCTCCTACTTTCCAAATATGAATACAATCAGTCATTTGTAAATAATAAAATTAGAATACCATTACCATAAGTAGGTGTTTGAACTGACTGAAGATGCATCCACTGTGAAATCTATTATTTCCCGGCCTTCACGGTCACTTGTTAAAGTTGACCAGTTTACTCAGTGTAGCGGCAAATTACTGCGATTTTATCTTTGATAATAAATCAAACTTAATTCTTTATCCACTTAATCCAACTATGCATATTCATTTATATGAATACAATTCGTTTCCTCTTTAAATTTGAAAAAAGTGAACATATTAGTGTTTTCCTTTGTTGCGATTTATATTTATATTTTAATTAGTGGCAGTAACTTACGTTTTGATGGACACTTGGCTGAGTTCATGATTCCGTGACTTGAGTGATGCTCTCAGACACAGGTGCGTGTTAAGGGGAAAGGACAAGCTAAGGACAAGCTAGCATGACAGGACAGAGATCTGTCTACTTTAGTAATTGTCTTGACTTTGTATTGTCGTTGCTTTCATGGACTTGATTGTTTTGGTCTATAATTGCACTTATATTGAGTGCATAAAGATGACTAACGCAATTCTATTTCCAAAATCACATGTGGTATTTGTCTTGAAGTGTGTTGCTGTTCCTTTTCTCTCTCTTCTCTTTCCCTTTTTTTCTTCAGTAATATATTTTTTAAAATATATATTTTCTGTCCACTGAGCACATGACTAGCAACTTTTAACTGAGCAAAGGCTTATAAATCGCGGTAACTTGCTCCATATCACCGGAAGTTAAGAGGTAAAACGTCTTGAGGAGAAAATTAATTATGCTCGAGAAACCTTCTCGAAAGTTTCCGAATTCTGAGGCTCCATGAAAAACGACTCTTTCATCAGATATTTTGCTGACTCCTTTTTGTGAAATGTCAGCTGCCTGCATAGGAAATCTAGCAGAGACTCTGGTAGTGAGGTCCTGCTGCTGGATTCATGGATATACTTATTAGATAATGACAGGAATAAAACTCATCTGAAGGGAATGGAATTATTTCAACCATACCGATGCAATGAAATGAACAGCATAACATTTTTAAATTCATAAGTTCTTCATAAACTCGCTGATGAAATTGAATATTATTATAGATACAAAGAGGAGTAATGTAAAAATGTTTTGTGTCACACGAACTAAAGGGTTTCTTGTCATTCAAGTGTGCTCATATAAAATTGCGTGCTCAGGGAGGAAGAAAATTTACAGATGACACAGAATACATAACTTCATGCAAGCTGCTTTATAAGTTTTTTGCTGAGATTCTTAGTAAACAAAAACAAAAAAATATTCACTTTAGAGGCGAACAGTTGAATATAATTGAGGAAAGAATAGCTGTCTGGAAGATTATGTCTAATACATGGAAAAAGGAATTAAGTTTATGAGATGCTGAAACCGTCACAAGAATGGAATCGGGAATTTGAGAGAACAATATATTTTTTAACTTCAGTGCAGAGTGTTTGGTATTGAATATATTTTCGTTAACCTTCCCAAAGCCTCAATCTTCGATACATGAACACCACGACGAAAAAATATCAACTAGACAAAGGAAAAAATATAACCAAGGCTTGATGGACTCATAAAATCCCATTAATGTTTTTTTTCCCTTCTGTAACTAGTTTTTTCTCACCTCACTTTCACTTGTCCGACCACCCAAGTATTTTTGCTACCTCCTCTACCTCCTAACTATTCGTACTGCCTGCCACTCAGCTCTCTTTGGTCACTTCTCACTTGTCCTTTCTTCCACCCATCCCTCCTTTCATCACCGCCTCCAGCTATCCTCTCTCTCTCTCTCTCTCTCTCTCTCTCTCTCTCTCTCTCTCTCTCTCTCTCTCTCTCTCTCTCTCTCTCTCTCTCTCTCTCTCTCTCTCTCGCTGAAGGATGTTCCTTCTCTCTATATCTGGCAGCAGCCCATTCTCCTCTTCCTCCTATATTCTTCTTTTATCCTCTCACCTTTCACCATTCTCCTTCCCCTTCCCTCACTGGCGGCCCTACAAGATTTTAAGTTACTCTCCCTTCTCTCCCTTACTCAGTCCTTCACGAAATTGTATTTTCATCCGGTGTTTATTACCATAATATCAATTTAAACAGTATCTGTCTTTGGTAAGCTTTATTATTAGCTATTTTTCCAACATCTATGGTTACTATGTGACGGAAGATGAGCGCCCGCAGCTTCGCGCTGCTATAGCGTGTACCCAACTTTATTTTTATCTATATGATTACTCTCCCTTCGGCACCCCTTTTTGCTCCTGAAATTAATTTTCTATATTTTTATATCCCAGAGCATTTCGACGAGAAAATTTCAAGAATTGAACAGAAGAGAGTCGTACGTGAAACCTTGATTTGTCTTTTCTAGGAATTGCCAAGTTGAATTTTTCCTCAGGATCGCAGTCAGAGGCAATGAGTGATTTCGTTGTCCGGTGAGGCTTAAATGTTTCTCCAGAGAGGGAAAGGCTTTTCAAATGAGGGAAAGCTATAATAATGTATTTTTTAGGCTTTAATATTTTTCACTTTATCAACAAAGAAAACACGTCACCGTCTGAAAGTGTGTATTGTGTAACAAATAAGATAAATGGATGAACATAATAAAGGAAAAAAAAAATGCAAATCAATTCTCTAACTAAATCTGTCATCTGGAAAAGAAACCCAAATAACATAAAAGTTGTATAAAAGAGCTAGTATGAACGAACTTCATGAATATATACGGCTTAATAATAAGAAACTATAATAACTGGTAATTAATATTTGTTTGGCGCTACGCCCAGATGGGGGAAAGGAGCGAGTTGACAGAGAAGTACATGATAGTGTCTTGCATGGGATACAAACCGGACTGGGATAATGTTCCTTTAAAGAGAGACAATTACAATGAGACTTTGCGAAACCTTACTCACTCAGCAGCTTTCTTCAATAGCCTCATAATGGACCTCAATCCGTGTTTTCACAGGACAAACTTCACAACTTCTATCTCGCCTCGCTTCCTTGACCTCTTTCTCCCCTTCACATCACTCGCTTCCCGGCCCGTTCGTCACTGGTCCTTCCTATCACGTTCATCTCCTCCCCTAATTTTAATGCCAAACAGACACTTGAATACTAATGAGGTAAATTCATTCTTCGTGATCAAAAGGAAAGGTTCATTAACGAATTTATTGAAGCGTAATTTTTTATCACGACACTTGCAAGGAGTTGTACTCACACACACACACACACACACACACACACACACACACACACACACACACACACACACACACACACACACACACACACACACACACACACACACACACACAGACACAGACACAGACACATACACATGAAAGGAGTAGCAGTAACGCATCATTGTTTACACTTTACACCCTCCACTGACAGAGGCGCTTTTTGGAAAATATGACTTTTTTAACTTTTTCTATCTATCACCGACAACAGGCTGTTCCTTTTGTCACATTTTTGCCTGCATTTTCTCTCTCTCTCTCTCTCTCTCTCTCTCTCTCTCTCTCTCTCTCTCTCTCTCCCTCTCTCCCTCTCTCTCTCTCTCTCTCTCTCTCTCTCTCTTTCTCTCTTTCTCTCTCTCTCTCTCTCTCTCTCTTTCTCTCTCTCTCTCTCTCTCTCTCTCTCTCTCTCTCTCTCTCTCTCTCTCTCTCTCTCTCTCTCTCTCTCTCTCTCTCTCTCTCTCTCTCTCTCTCTCTCTCTCTCTCTCTCTCTCTCTCTCTCTCTCTCTCTCTCTCTCTCTTTCTTTCTTTCAGGTGTCTTGAAAATTTATCTCATAAATTCGTCCGCCAGTCCCTTTGTTGTCGGGATAAAAGGAAGATGCAAAGGAACGCCTCACGCGCCTCTGCCAAGAAGATCCAAACACGTGTGTAGGACTAGTGTTTGCTATTCTTTTTGTATTCCTGGAAATTTTGCATGTTAATGTATCATGGTTTACCTTCTTCGTTTTAGGATCAAAAAGGAAATTTTCATCCATTATTTATGAAATTAAGTTTGGTTTCACTATCTTTGTGTGTTGTGTTGTGTTGTGTTGTTTTGTGTTGTGTTGTATCTGTGTGTGCTGAGTTCTCATTAGTGAATCAAAGCTGTGTTGGCTATGAGTATTTTCTTGATAAAACTAGCAGTAATATAACCATAATCAATATTTTCACCGAATAAGATCAGGTTAATTACCTTTAACCTGCTCTTTACCAATTCAAAGAAAAGTATAGTAAAGTAAATTTAGGTTAAACTGCCTTTTTGAATTATGATGTTTCTGTCCGTATATTTACATTCAAATAAGCCTCGGTACATATAATGAGAGGTACAGAAGTTGTATGTGCCTAGAACGTTGTTTCGTTTCACCGTCTCGGGGTAGTGGAGCGGCTCTGTTCAGGAGGTGACATGCAAACGGAGCTGCATGTGTCCGTTGATTCAGGACATTTGCACGACACATAATTTTACTTCTTGGAGTCAGTTAATTGATAATGAGGTCCAGTTTTGTATTGAAGAGATAGTTTATAAAGAGCTTTCCTGTCTTGATTAATGTAGAAATGTCAATGATTTATTCATATTATGACGCTGGAAATTCTAGTCAGTATTATTTGAGTTTTTAGCCATTTGCCCTGTTCTGCATGAAAATTTTTTTATGTTACTGTTCTTAATTTTATTATTCATGTATCATCATTTTACGTGCAAGTCTATTTCAATTTCGGTTAGTTTTAGTAATCTGTATCAATTCAGTTTCAAGTTTTTATTTATGTTATACATTCGATAATTTAGGGTTTTTCTTTATCATTGTGTAATCAAGTTAATAAGTAGTTTATTTATTTGTTTTTTTTCACACCAAGTTTTACAAATTTTGAGAGTTCATTATTTTTTTACATTAGCGTAATTAGATATTTAATGTTTTATGCATCATTGTTTTGATTAACCGATGTTTTAATCTATTTTGTTCTTACTTATAATTACTTGACATTTGAATTAAGTCTAACTAACTGAAATTGTGGTCAATAAACACTTAATTACTTATTTACTTACTGTGAAAGGTGTGCAAATCAGCTGAGTCTCTTAGTGTGGTATTCTCCTTCCTTCCTTCCTTCCTTGCTCTCTCTCTCTCTCTCTCTCTCTCTCTCCTCTCTCTCTCTCTCTCTCTCTCTCTCTCTCTCTCTCTCTCTCTCTCTCTCTCTCTCTCTCTCTCTCTCTCTCTCTCTCTCTCTCTCTCTCTCTCTCGTCGTACGTGCTTCAGTGTTCACTCCTCAATAATATTTATGTTGGCAGTGGGACGACTCTCTTCCGTCTGCTGCCCAAGATTCCAGGGAGCGGAAGATAGTTATATTTAGTCAACGACTGTTATCTTTCCTTTTTCCTCCTTCCTCTGTTGCTTTTCACTCAATTAGCCTTCTCCGCCCGCGCCGTCATCTCTAATAATATCATCTGTCCCACTCCCTCTCCCTCCCTTCCATCCCCTCCATCTTCCACTCACTCTTCTTTTGTTTGTGCCTCCTTCAAATCCTCCTCCTCCTCCTCCTCCTCCTCCTCCTCCTCCTCCTCCTCCTCCTCCTCCTCCTTCTCCTCCTCCTCCTACCATCTTTATTCCTATACATTCGTCACCTCTTTTTTTTCTTATCGCCTCGTTAGTATGTGCTTATTTTTCAGCAAAACTTCCATTTCTCTTTATTTCCTCTTTCCCGAAAATGAGGCGTCATTCTTAACACACACACACACACACACTCTCTCTCTCTCTCTCTCTCCCTCTCTCTCTCTCTCTCTCTCTCTCTCTCTCTCTCTCTCTCTCTCTCTCTCTCTCTCTCATGTAGGTATTAGAACATAAAAACACTAGTTGATGACCATAATGAATCACACCGAGAAGCACAATGTTTTTTTTTTTTTCTTTTCACATTCGTCTGATATCATGAGCTGCATTTGGCATTTAGTTTAGATCCACTTCCACTTAGCCTCCATTAGCCAGACCAACATCACGCTTGAGATAGATAGAAGTTTGGATAACTAAAAAAGCTGGGTGTTAGATAGTTGCCTTGAGAACAGACCTTAGATCATTACATTGACAGCCGAACGCTACACATTTCTCCAACGTTTGATTCACCAACGTCTTAAAGGTGAGAAACACATTCACTGAGTTAGTTGGCTGGGTGTCAAATGGCTGCTTTGATCAGTGTTTATTCCCAGGCTAAGTTAGACCATTAAGGCAACATAAATGCAGAGCTAGCGATTTCTCCAACACATTGTGAGATCAGGTGTTGGTAGGGAGTGGAAATTATCGCCTTGTTTCATTCATGGCACGGAACAGGAAGGACTTGCATATTTTCTTGGGAAGGAAGAGGATGGAATTGTTTAAAGGTGAAATATTTTAAACTCTCTTTCTTCCCTCCTACTGGCTTTGTTTTTTTCTTCATTATATTGTGTTGTCCTTATATTTCTCGGTGTGCGCATGCAAACCCGTGCACACGCACACGCACACATCGTTTCAAAGAGAGAGAGAGAGAGAGAGAGAGAGAGAGAGAGAGAGAGAGAGAGAGAGAGAGAGAGAGAGAGAGAGAGAGAGAGAGAGAGAGAGAGAGAGAGAGAGAGAAAGAGAGAGAGAGAGAGAGAGAGAGAGAGAGAGAGAGAGGAGAGAGAACTTGTTTTTAAAGTTATGCAGTAGTTCATTTTTTTCAATATGAATCTACTCCAGAGCAGTGTTTCATGAATCCCAACTTGTCAAAAGACTATCAATTAGTGAAAATATAAACAAAAAAGTCGGGATTTGTAACACTTACTTCCCCGCTTATCTTCCGATCACACTGCATTGAACGCCACAGTAATATATATATATATATATATATATATATATATATATATATATATATATATATATATATATATATATATATATATATATATATATAAAGCTAGTTTGTTTTTCGTCATGATCTTTATTACTACACCCATAAAATTGTAAACCATTGCACAGTGCAACGTATCACGACACGATTCAATAGATAAACCTCATCACTTCAAAATCTGGAATACCGTCAATCCATTAGCGGAGTGTGTTGCTCGAGTTCCTGCTTGGTTAATGGAGGGTAACATTTCTCATGTAATAATATTAATTGTATATTTCTGTTAATTTTGCTTGAATGGGATATGGAGTAAACAATTTTCTATCTAAAAACTACAAGAGACCAATGCAAAATGCTTTTATGGGGAAACAAATTGAAATTTACAATGCCAATATACCTTCCAACAATGGGAACGTGGGACTCGTCACTATCATATTTCTCCTGTGTTTACATTTGTATTGATTGATGGTATTCTGACCCGTTAAACTTTTCAAACCATTGAAACCCTTTGATTTAGTACGTAACCTGAAAAAAAAACGAGCATTTGATGCGGGGACGAATCAAACTTTGCGAACCCTGCGTTCTTTCTCTTTGGGAAAATGTTATGCATACGTTACCAGACATGTAAGGAGCTTATCATTAACTGCGTTGTACTACTCGTGTTTTCAACAGATACCACTTAATATTTTGCTTAATTTATTTGTAGGGCAGTTGATAAAAGTCAGTTGTTATGTCTTCCTTGACGTATCTAATTGTCTGCTTCATGTGATTGTGTGTAGCTGTTCTGCTGTTTACACGACCTGTGTTGTTTCCAATGTGGATCACTTTATAAGGGCTCCATTCTATCCTATCGTCCTACAACTGATATAACAATGGCAAAGAGAAAGCAATTAAGGTTTTATTGCTGGTTCAAACACCTCATCGTCGGTGGTCAGTAATGCAGATGCAGGTTCTGTCAGACCTTCCATGTGTTCTACGGGGCGACATATATCATCAGATCAAGTGACGAGACGAGATGCGTTCCTGTGTGTCTATGTCCATGTGTAGCTACAGTAAAACGGCTCACGTTACTGGTACTGAAGCTGATTCGGATCATTTGTTGGAACATTGAATCAGGTTCGCACAGCAGGCAGTAGCAGGGCGGGCGCCGTCGGGAACGGTTGTACGTCCAGTAACTGTTCGCCATCACCACCACCACCAATCTAAGGCTGAACAAAACGACGTGCAAGGCCTTTTGGATGACCTTTCAACTGTGTGTGGACAGGTTGGTGACAGTGTACGAGGTGCAACGCCCCTTAAATGGTGTGGTGTGATACTTTTGTTTTCCTCCCTCCTTGTAGCACTGTCTTGAATTGCCTTTAATTAAACTACGTCCTTAACTGTTAATAGGTTTTGAGGTTCCCGATCTTGTCATGACAAAGCGTTGCAATCAAACTCGTATACATGCAGTACGCTGGCAGCAGACATTCCACCCCACGACCGTCATTAAAGAACTATAATGGAATAATGTGATAATGGTCCCTCACTCGTTGTATTCCCCTTCCGTCTCACCTCATCACTTACCATTCTCTCTCTCTCTCTCTCTCTCTCTCTCTCTCTCTCTCTCTCTCTCTCTCTCTCTCTCTCTCTCTCTCTCTCTCTCTCTCTCTCTCTCTCTCTCTCTCTCTCTCTCTCTCTCTGACACAGGCATACACCGTCATTAAAACTGAAATACTGGGTAAATGAAGGAAGAGCACTGTCTTCCAAGGTCATTTGAGACAAATAGTCTTAAATTTTCACTCCTAATGCCGCAGCACAAAGTTGAAGGTTTTCATTTTTTTCTTGCGTTGAGGTATTTGCTATTATAAGATTACCGTGTTCTGAATAAGAAC
>JAXIVD010004527.1:22500-35328 GCA_036785275.1 Cancer borealis | reverse complement strand
GTAATCACGGCTATAATTATCAGTTTCTCATGGTACATACGCTTGATTTTCAGAATATTTGTACCTATTAATTACCTGTATAGCGATTGGGACTAATACCTCAAACTATAGACTCACCTCAACGCCCTTATAAGTATGTCTGGGAGGCTGAGGGAGGTAAGGGAGGCTGGTACCTTGGTTATATGGGATTTAAGACACATTTTAGGAGGATCAGAAGAAGCAGGTGTTTGTACAGGTATGCCAGTACAACACAGTCAGCAAGTGTTACCTGTGTGTGCGTCTCTGTCTCCCCCATCAGCAGCAGGTGGGTGGGTGTGGACGTGTGGGCGGCTTGTGTATGGCGGAGCAGCCCGGTAAGGCAGCAGAGTCACCAGTAAGCCCAGTAGCCGGTATCATGTCTGCACGGGTGTCTGCCTCGGGCGCCATGACACGCACATGTCCGAGGGTGACCCGCCGGCCAGACTCACCCGCCCTCCCCCACCCTTGCCTTCCTCTGCACCCTGCCCGCCGCCCCTCACCCCTGCCCTCTTCACCCTTTTCCTGATACGCTTTTTGACTCTTCTGGAGATAATTTCCTCGCCAGGGTGTGAGGCGTCGGGCGGGAGGCAACAGGAGGCCCGGGTCGGGGTGTTTTTAGCGGCGGGTTCCTCTGTGTCCAGGGTTATGCGGGGAATAACGGCCCAACCCTCACGCCACGCCCGCCACCCGCCGCCCGCTTGAAGGCCTGGTAGGAGCGCCGCGTTGTGTCACTGCCGGTTACGCCTCTCTGCCCGGCTCGACGGCGAATATACAGTAGCATCATGAGCTGTCATACAAGCGAGACCAATGACACGCTTTTGGTGCGCGAATCTTAGCCATCCACTCGGCCTCGCCTCCAATGATAACCTTGCGTGGTGCTTGCCCTTGGTTACGATTGGTGCAGCGAAAACAAGCAGGTATCCAGGTGCCGGTTATCTAATTAAAGAGGTCTGGGACGAGCCTCCCTCGGGCTATATTGGAGAAGGCCGAGACGCTGACAAAATAATTAATAATAAAACACTTGGAGAGGCTGGATGAGAGTGCAGAAGGTTTTATAATGGAACGTCCAGCTCCTAGCGAGGCCCAGCGACCCATGTGAGGGAGGCGACGGCGGCGGCGGCGGCGGCGGCGAGGGTCCGATGGGCTAGGAAGGCATAGCGCGCCCGGTGGTCTGGTGGGTGTGACGCATTACGGTGTGAGGGTTGTCAGCGCCCCCCGTGTCTACTGCGTGTGTCTGGAATGCGCAATGAGACCACTGTTGCATAGTGTACGCGGCGTTTGTCTGAATGTCTGTCCGCCTCCTTCATATACCAAGGAACAGCCTGAAGAACACGAGAATCCAAAGGCAGACTGTCGCTGAATTTAATCCCTTCGTATGACACTTCTGGGAAATTTTGTCACGTCCTGCTTCCTCGGCGTCTGAAATATGTCGCCTAATGAAGAGACACGTTCTCTTACCTAATAAAAATAAGATTTATAAAACACTTAAATTACAGGGACGGTGGTAATATATCTTCCCTTTGTAGCGAAGATCGATAAATACGACCCATGTTTTGTCTTCCAGGACGTAATTATGAGACGTGGAAAATGAAAACCAGAAAGAAAAAAATAAATAATAGTACAGTGTAAGTGAACGTGGGACTAAGATTGCTACAACAGATTCACACTCTCTTGTACTCTTCCCTGATACTCCCTTACGATCTCTTCCTCCGTCTCAAAGGGGAAGGGGAGATCTTTTTTTTTATGTATTTATATATATTTCCCCCCCAACGCGCTCTGCAGCTGCTTTCGAGACTAGTTATATAGGAGATAGTGTTATTTTTTCTCTTCTCTCTGCTTGTATCTGGCCGGAGCCTTACACTGTCGGGATCTGCTGTCGGGATCTGCTGTCGGGGTCTGCTGTCGGGTCTGCTGTCGGGGTCTGCTCCAGATGATGTCCTTGTGTCACATAGCTCAGCGGCCCACGTGACGCTGTGAATCCCTTCCACTACCAAGCGATGTGTTAGGAAAGATAAATGTGTCAAAGCCAAACATTAACTTCCTTCTCTTCCATAGCAATCTTCCATTCTCTTGTTTCTTTCCCTTTTACGTCTCTCCTTCCATCTTCATCCTTCCTCCCCCTAACCCCCTCCCTCTTTCTCTCTATGTGTCTATTCCCTCCACGCTCCATTCCTTTCTGCTACTATTCCTTCAATCCCTCTTTCCTCTCAAACTCCTCCTCCTCCTCCTCCTCCTCCTCCTCCTCCTCCTCCTCCTGATCCTGATCCCTTTTTATCCCCATACGCCTCGCCCTTCCTGACGCAGAGCTACCCTTTCACAACCTTCCCTTTCCACAGCCTCCCTTTGCATAGACCTTCTCTTTCATAGCGCCTCCCCCTAACCTTGCCCCCTCCAGCCCTACCACCTTTGTGTTGCCAACAGTCGAGGGTACGCCCGTGATGTGTCGGGTGTCAGATGGGTGTTGGCAAGGAGGTCTGAAAAATAGTGAGATGGGGAGGAGGTGGACGGAGGGTGAGTGTAGTCATGTTGCTTAATGTATCGTCTTCTCTCTCCCTCCTTTATTCTGTCTTCTTTTGGTTACTCTTTTTTTTATGTCCAAAGATTAGTTTGTATTGTTTTCTTTTGTTCGTGTTGTTGGTTTTGTTATTTTTTTGGTGTTTCTATTTTTGTGTTGGTTTTTTTTGTTTTGTTTTTTCTTTACTGGATTGTTGTTACTGTTATGTATTTGTTGCTTTCTATATCCCTCCAGCCATCATTATTCTTGTTATTCCCTTTTCATTTATGCGTTTTTAAGCTTTTTCTGAACTTCTATTCTGAACGTCGATCATCTTTAGAGTTTTGTTTCCCTGAATACCACCACCACAGAACAACACAGTCACTCTCTTTCTTATACTCAACCAACCACGAGATCTTTAAGAGTTTCGTTGAGATAATTTCTTAATACTTCCCTCCCACCCTCTTCTACAGCGTTCCTGAAACTAAATTACCGACAGTCTCAATGAAAAAAAAGAAATCCAATGTTATATAATATTAAGAGAATTTGTATTATATGAACTTTTCACTCATATTTTAAGGTATTTTTAATTTTCTTGACACCGATGTCTATTTTATGTCCATTTGTATACCATTGGATGCTGCATCTGTCACTGTGTCTGTTTTCTCCGCCTGTGGCCATTTTTCTTACCTGGTGCGGGAGAGTTGATTACTTCATTGTTTGTCAGTGTTATTTTACCGGTTTTTCGCCTTTGTTACAGGTTGGAAAGTCTGTTGTTGCTCCTGGCGGATTTTTATGAAATGTTACAAACTTTACTATTGAGGATGTTTTCTTTCTTGAAGTGTTCCTCTTAAATTATCTTTCCCTCTTTCCTGTCTTTCTCTTCTCTCCTCTCTCCGTCTCGATAAGGTCCTACACACCTTTCTCTACAACGCTCTCTAGTCATCCCTCTCCACTCTATTTCATTCCCTTCTACTTCACTTCATCCTATTCCTCTCCATCCTCCTCTTCAAGAACACCTTCTCTCTGCTGCTTCATCCACTTGTCTCTTCTCCTCCTGTGTTCACCTGTACCTCCTCCTCCTCCTCCGCGACACACCTGACTGACTGACTGGCACATCATTCCCCCTTCACAACGGCACATAAAGGCTGGTACTTCATTCACTATCAGTCATCGCCGCGTCTCTAGTCCTGTGTGTTGGCTACTGTAAACAAATGGTGACGTCACGAGCTCATGAACCAATGACTGACAGGAATTGGTGTTGAATCTCCCCACTCCCTAGATTTTTGTTATTATTATTATTATTATTATCATTTAAATTAGTTGTATAATGTCTTTGGGATGGAGTTCTGTGCGATAGGTTTTGCTTGAGACGTATTGAAGGTTCAAGACGAGTATTGTGTGTCGTAGTTTGCTATTTTAGTCTATTTAACATTTTACATTTTAGCAACATATTGATCGGTGTGTAAGCAAACGTCCTAAGTACACCCACTAAATTTTTCGAAGGCTTTACCGTCAGAGTAACTGATGTTCCCGTGAATAATCCATCTCGATCGACAGGTGAGTCCACGCCGCCGGAGCTTGCATTCCTCTCATCTCATCGCGGTGGAGTTATTGCTTGCAACATTATGCTAATGAAAACTCACTCCACAATGTCATAAAAAAGACTCATGATGATTTTATGGGCTATTTACGTTTTTTTTCCTCTGTATACTTAACATAATTCCAAACGTGTCATCAGAAGAAAGACGTGTTATAAAAAAATAATAAAAGTATAGATTCATTTTGACTGACAATTTAAGAAAAAAAAACTTTTATCTTTAATCTTTTTGCGGATCTTGAAGGCACCAACACTTAAAATTCAGGTCATGAAAAATGTATGAACCCGCCAATGAGATGGAATAAGCTTTAAATCAATGCCGCTGCTGTGATAAATGTTGCAGACTAGTAATGGCGATTGTGAGGAGGGTAGAGGAGGGGAAGAGGAAGGAGAAGGGGAAGGGAGGGGAGGGGAGGGGAGGGGAGGGGAGGGGAGAGGGGGAATGATTAATACTAAATAACAGTAACCTATCACCACTCACTCCTATTGCCCATCCTTCCTCCCCTCCTCCTTCCTCCTCTCCTCCTTCCCTCCTTCCCTCCCTCCTTCGCAGTAAGTAATGAAATAAATTAATGAATAAGGTTTATTTAATGGAAATCCAATGCTGGTATTGACTGCCAGACTGAGGTGAATGTTTAGTGCTTCATTGTGGTGTTTCATTCCTTCATTCCACCACACTCGCCTCCTTCAGGAACCTACAGAACGTTCCTCTGTGATAGACGTTCCCTTGCTTCCTTCTTCTCCTGGCAACCTCTTCCTCTTACTTCTCCTCCTCCTCCTCCTCCTCCTCCTCCTCCTCCTTCTCCTTCTCCTCCTCCTAAGAACAGTCTTCTCAACACATTCCATAATTTCACCCATTCCCCCATCTTCTCCACTTCCCATTCTCCCTTCATGAAAGAGGAGATTCTTATTATCAGGCAAATATATGCGCCAGCTAAACGCGACCAGAGCAAAATAAAAAAGTTTTGTTGAAAGTTTTAAGTAATGACGCCAAGGGTGAGTCCCGGAGCCACAAGGGCACAAAAAGGGCAAGGCGGAGGTCACCTTTGCTACGACCTGATTTAAGGGTGACTCTCCTGACCTCTAGTGTGAGTCTTTCTTCCCTGTTTCTTTCCCCCCTCCCCGTGGCACAGTGAAGTTGGGTAAAGAGAAATGAGCCTTGTGAAAAAGTGCAATGAAAGTGATATTACACAGAGACAAAGTTTTAATTGTAACTCTGATGAATATATGATTATCCCCCCCACCCCCACCCACCCCTAGCCCCCTTATTTTTTTGAGTTAAGGGGGGTAGGGTTGGGGGTGTTTTGGGTTTTTCAATGGTTCTGTTTTAAGTACTATTATTGTAGGATACTGATCGACTTCCTTTCCCTGTCAACTATCTACTGTTTCTTGAATAGTAATGAGACTATTTAAAATTTTTCCTTCCTCGAGAGATTCAATGACAACACGATTAGCATCACCAATAGTCTTCTTTGTCTCTTCTTCCTCTTCTTTTGTAATTTTTTCTTCCACTCTTCAACTCTTTCGGTCTAAATTCCACCTTTAATTCCGTCTTTTAAGTGTTGTTCCGTCATTGTGAGTGTTTTTTCTCACTATCTATAACCCATAACAGCCGCCAGCGAGTCTCATTAAAGCCGAAGAATAAAAAAACAATAGACGTATTTAGTCAATCATTTAAGGTAAAAGACTCGATGCGATGCTGGAATAAGAGGAAGTAAAAATAATGAATCTTCGCTTTGGGATAAATTAAGTTTGTTGTGAGAGAGAGAGAGAGAGAGAGAGAGAGAGAGAGAGAGAGAGAGAGAGAGAGAGAGAGAGAGAGAGAGAGAGAGAGAGAGAGAGAGAGAGAGAGAGAGAGAGAGAGAGAGAGAGAGAGAGAGAGAGAGAGAGAGAGAGAGAGAGAGAGAGAGAGAGAGAGAGAGAGAGAGAGAGAGAGAGAGAAAGAGAGTTATGGCCAGTATAGTGTCATAATAATGGTAGCAAAAACAAAAGAATGAAAGGAGTAATGAAGATAAGGAACACACTGCACATAAGAATCACCAGAACCCTTAAACAGACCACAGATTACACCCCAAACGAGGTAGTCCTGCAAGCCACCTCCATGATTTACCTGTCATAAAACCTCCGTCCAATTAATCCTCTCACCTGAACACCTGCCGATACCCGTAATGAAGAACAAATAGAAATCTTGACTAACTTTTATGAATGGTCTCGTAGACGTAGATTATTAAGGTTTATTAGATGCACAGAGAGAGAGAGAGAGAGAGAGAGAGAAAAAGAAAGAGAGAGAGGGGAGCGGGTGTTGGTAGGTGAGTAGCCAGATAAACAGTTAAGACAGTAAGGTTGGATATCATGTGTGTTCAATATGCCTTTGACGCCTTTAATGACAAAGTGAAATCAAACGTCATTATATATGCAAGTGGCGCAGTGAATGTAATGTGCATTGCTGACAATACTCTTCTCTCTCTCTCTCTCTCTCTCTCTCTCTCTCTCTCTCTCTCTCTCTCTCTCTCTCTCTCTCTCTCTCTCTCTCTCTCTCTCTCTCTCTCTCTCTCTCTCTCTCTCTCTCTCTCTCTCTCTCTCTCTCTCTCTCTCTCTCTCTCTCTCTCTCTCTCTCTCTCTCTCTCTCTTTTCTTTCCCGTTGTGGGAGGTGCCGTTTGTCTGGGGTCAAAGTTCACGACATAACGCCACCTTGTTCTCCTTCTCTTTGTCCTCCTCCTCCTTTTCCTCCTCCTCCTCCTTCTCCTCCTGATTTTCCATATTTTTCTTCCTCCTCCTTTTCCTGACTTTCTCTCTTACTCCCATTCACCCAACCCTCCACTAATAACAAAATAAATAAATAAATGATTGGTAATTTATCCCATAAGATCAATTAGGCAAAGGTATACAGAGGGCAGCGCTGGAACGAAGGTGTTTGCATACTCTATCAAGCAATCGTGAAGTTGCAGACGCTAGTAATTTAACTTTGGGCTTTTGGGGGACAAGGTGGGTGGAGGAGGAGGAGGAGGAGGAGGAGGAGAGGACGAAGAGGAAGAGGAGAGTGAAAAGTTGGTAATAAACAGAGACGTATGAAGATATATTAAAACTATTTTTGATTTTTCTTTTGTGCGTTGTTCTTCTTCTTTTTTCTCTTTTCTCCTTCCACCATCTTTCATCATTTGTTTTCCTCTTTCCTGTCCGCCACTTACTTCTCCTGAAAGTCTTCTAGTTCTCGCCTTCTTTTTATCCTTCTCCTTCCTTGCTCTCTTCACCTCTTCCTTCCTTCGTTAATTTCACTTATCACGCTGCGAGTCTCATAAACGTATTGACACTTACCTTGATGTTGATCACCAATAATTTCATCACAGTTTATGTTCCTCCAACAGAATGAGGTTCGATTCGATGACTAAGTAATCTTTTTTTCTCGCCCCGAGCCGTAATTTAATGAGACGTGAGAATTAATTAATGAAGGATTGTATAATGAATAACCATTAATAGCTGGGTGGTTTGCGCTTCAAGTATTTATGAATGAAATGGCGTTATAACTCTTGAAAATGCATGCAAGTCACCAGCTGGTCCTAAATGTGCAATGCTGAACTAAATGGAGAATTTTAATTTATTGTCTATATATATTATGTGTGTGTATTCATTCAATTGCTTTCCTATCCACATTTCATGACACAAAGTATCTAGTTTATAGTTCTGTCGATTGTTACAAATTGGCTTAAATTCCTTTGTGACACATATTAATTATACATTCACGGGAAGAACTAAAAAGAAATTATATATGTCCAACAGAGACGTGTCGCAGTGCCAGACGTATAAATAATGCTATCAACACGGCCACAAGGCAAGCAAGTCTAGCGCTGCCGCCGTGTTGTGTTTGTCGTACCCAAGATGAATACTGGGTCTTTATCGTGTTTTGACGTCTGCTGACAAATGGCCGATGTTGACTTGGAATATATATTGCGTTAATAAGGATGTTTACTCGATATAATGCAATTTAATGTGTTCTATCGCACCTTGTGGTCGTGTCAAGATGGATCGGTTTTCCTTCTTTGGTTCAGAAACAAATCTTTTAATTACATTCATGATTTGCTTTGTGGTTTAGAGTTCTGTAGTGTTTTTGTGCAGAATATTTAGTGCTAATTGCTGCAGGTCTTGATGTGGGTAATTTAATATTTTAGAAAGAAAAATTACTGCCGAACTTTGTGTGTAAACTATTTTGTCTTCTGAAATATCGTATAAGTCAGAGTCACCTGGTGGCAGGAACCTCAAACACGAATAATTAATGTCTGTCATGAAGAACAAACAAAGGCGTATGTTTGATTGGCGCGTTACATCACACAATATGAACAGATCGTTAATATAGTTATCAGTTCAGGTACAATTTATAAGGACACTTCACGCGTTCCTTGAATGTGGTCCCATAAATTACTTCACACCTGCGACTGTGTGAGGTTGTGGTACTCTCGCTAAGGTGTTTTCTGTCGCAGAAGTGACGTCCAAGTGTAAATAAACTGTTAACGTTTAGAAAGTTAAGGAAAATATCAAAGACGAATGAAAAACTCCCATCATCTTTAGTCCTTTGTAATTTACTGAAGGTGTGAAGGGGAAGGCAGTAACACGGAGGCGTAGGTGGACGGAGACGAGGATGTGTTCAGCTTGTCCAGAAAAACAACGATGCTCAGGGAATCATTAAATCATTGCGTGGGACCCAAAAAAGCAGCGGTGAGACGCCCTCCTGTAGAAGCCCCTCCCCCCCTGCCGCCCCTCCCGCTCCTCCCGCCCCTCCCGCCCCTCCCGCCCCTCACACTCCTCCACTTTGTTTGGCCTCAGTGTTGCCAACTCAGCCCGACACCCCCGTGCTGCCCCGCGCCGGTCGTTCCCCATGGCGGAGCATTAGCACTCATACAGCTCGGCTTGCTACTGGCGGCGGCGTGAGGCGCGTGACGGAGCTGCTGAAGGAGAGGGAAGCAACACCCTTAAAGCAGGCCTGAGAGTGACGCCAGGTGGGGATTGGCACCTCTGCCGCCACAGTCCCCGGACCTCCACATCTCAAAACATTTATCATACGGCGAATTTTTATCCGAAAGACCCTTTTGAGAAACAAAGTGAGGGATTCTCCATCGATCAGGCCCCTCGCCGCCTCGCCGTCTTGTGGGAAACCTCGGTAGAATGGGAGCAGCGGCGACGCTTTACCGGGGTCGAGCTGTATTTGGGAGCTGCCTTAGTGGAACGAAGTGCCAGGAGCGTGTTGACTCGAGCCTCATGGGTAAATTTACCCACCGACGCTTGTCACTCATGACCCACGTGCATGAGTCAAGACAAGGCCGGGGTGACTCAGGCCGTTGCGCGAGTTACCGTCTTAAGGCAAACCATGAATAGGGGTGATATTCATATTTCTCCCACGGAGTGACTTGGATCGGTCTGGAATGCTGTAAAAGAATCACACCCGCTAAAATCGATACATTTGACGATCAGGAGCTGAGCCACTGTGGCCCTTAATGCAGAGGGAGAGAAGGGCTAGTATCCTGTGCATGACATGTGGAGAAAAAATAATTTGCATGTGTTATTGTTGATACTGATACACTTAAAGAGGCCTTTGTTGCGGTATATGTGTGTTCAGAGGAAGGAGGGATAGTTATGATAGTGGACCGGAGGCGGCAGACAGGCAGAGAGAGGGAGGGAGGGAGAGAGGGAGGAAGAATAAGAGAGGAAGGGAAGAAAGAAACGAAGGAGGTAGGGAGGGAGGTAGTGGTGGTGGAGAGAGTTGTTTTCTCCGATGAGGAATGGAGAGAGGGACGTTTGGAAGATGAGTTGGTAATGAAGTAACTGTTGCCACTATAAATGGTGGAGCCAGGCAGAAGTATGATATAATTGTGATTGGCTTGAAGGGTCGTCTGTCTAGAAGAAGCTTGAGAGAGAGGAAAAAAGGAGAAAGAGAGAGAGAAGAGAAGAGAAGAGAGGAGAGAGAAGAGTGAATAACACACCATCATAGAGTGATGCAGAGAAACAACAACGTCCTTGCTGTATATATTTGGATTGAAACGTTACTCTTTTGTTTTTTGCTCTCCAGTCGTATAAAACTCTGCTGCCCCAAGTTTTCTCTTTTTTGAAAACTGTGAACCTTTCCGTGTCATTCACCTCCCGAAAAAATTGTCAAATTAGAAGCGACGTGAGAAGAATTACAGAGATTTTCCTGGAATACGAATTTCGTCCTTGGAAACTATGATGTCACGAGAGCCGTTCGTTAGACTTGGTGACGTCACGGACCTGCAATGAGACTTCATGAACGACTAGACTGAACGACCTTGCACCTATCCCCCCTAACCCCCCTTTACCCCCCAGAAACACACATGCAGGAACCATAAAATACCCCAAATGCAGAAAACTAGCTAGAAACGAGAATATTAAAAGAAAAAAAATCAAAATCAGTGACATGACATGAAGTGATTGCAGGGAGAACGTAGGCGGTGACGGTGACGGTGACGGTGAAGGAAGGGGTGAAGGAGGGGAAGCAGGGGGGCGTAACGTTGCTGAAGGACTTGTCTGTGATAGTTAAGAACTCCTGCAGGTGATTTATAGCTTCCTAGGTGGCCGATGTGTCCTCAACGAGCACCTTCAAGGCCATTTGAGCGATGGTTTGTTAAGGTGTGAAGCGATGATGCATGATTACAACACTATGTCTCTCTCTCTCTCTCTCTCTCTCTCTTTCTCTTTCTCTCTCACTCATACACACACACATACACACAAACAAACACACACACACGCACACGCACACGCACACGCACACGCACACGCACACACACACACACACACACACACACACACACACACACACACACACACACACACACACACACAATCAACACGAGAACGACACGCCACCACCCAAATTAATAATAGTCAGGCGAGTCAAGGACGACTGGACGACCAACGGTAACGAGAACACTACTACTACTACTACTACTACTACTACTACTACTACTACTACTACTACTACTACTACTACTAGTACTACTACTACTAGTACTACTACTACTACTAATAATAATAATAATAATAATAATAATAATAATAATAATACTATTATTTATATTACTACTATTACTATTACTACCATCATCGTCACTGTTACTAACACTATTACTTTCACCAACACCGCCATCACCACTGACTGTCACAACAACGATTATTATAAATATAGCAACATATGTCTTATTGCACCGTAAGGAAAGATAAAAATTAATATCTTTACACACACATACAAACAAACACAAACACTTAATTACAACACCAACAACAATCACAGTAACGGTACTTGCGGCCGACATGTGTGCCAAGCAAGGTCTGGTTAAACTTAATTACTCTTGATCGGAGCGAACAAAAAAATATAAGAAGAAAAACACATTCCCAGCATCACCAGCAGCAGCAGCATTTGGTGGCAACGGCTGCGTGGGGACAAATGGCAGCACCGCGAGAGGCCGCAAGTCACCTCCAGGTATAATGATCAGCGTTAATGACTGCCTCTCAAGGTGACTTACCTGACGCCCCCCCCATCCTACCTCCCATCCCTTACCTCCCCTGACCACCATCCTTCCCTCCACCAGTCTCCCTTCCATCTCTAGCTCTTTCCACACTTCTCTTTCTTACTCCTTTCCTACTTCTCCGACCTCCTCCTTCTTCCTCCTCCTCCTCCTCCTCCTCTTCCTCTGCCTTGTTCCTCCCGCGTGCTCATTTGCATGCTTCCTCTCACAACGTAGTTTTAATAGTTGATGTGAAATCTAAATTATGGAAAACTTATTATGCCACAGGAATAAGAAAATAACTAGAAGGAATTTTAATCTTTGAGTCAAAAGTTTTATTTCTGCCGAATTAGTGGTAAGTTTTTTTTTTTTTTCGTCCTTTTGTTTGTAAGAAGCTGAACAGATACGCGACACGACAGTTGGGCACAGAAAGCGGCGCCTCCTTCCACACACACACACACACACACACACACACACACACACACACACACACACACACACACACACACACACACACACACACACACACACACACACACACACACACACACACACACACACACACACACACACACACACACACACACACACACACACACACACACACACACACACACACACACACACACACACACACACACACACACACACCATGCATGCCTTTGCAATATATATTTTTTCCTTCAACTATTCTTTCTATGTAATAATTTTTCCGGGTAATTTAGGGACATTCAGTTACACATCAGATATCATGGCTTGGCTTTCTCTATTTGTTTTTTATTCTCTCTCTCAGAATACAGAAAAAAAAATCTATACCCAAGTCTAAAAATGATATGCATAACTTTCTACTGTACCTCAAGTCATGGAAGTATTCAACTGATTTTAGCGTCAAGAAAGTGTTAAGCAGCAGCCTGTTGGAATGCTTACAGTTACTGATTTGCATACGAGGTCCTTTTATTGTTGTGGAGCGAGTCTCGGCCTGCAGTCAGAGTTTTGTCTCACGAATGACAACAACGGGTGATAGGAATCTGAACGGGGACAGACAGACAGACAGACAGACAGACAGACAGACAGACAGACAGACAGACAAGCCAGCAGCGTAGCGTCCTGTTGTGTGTTGTGGTCAAGTCCGAATGAAAGCGATTTAAAGTGATAAATAAATAAATGATTAAGCAAATAAGAGAAAAGAAATATGTGAGTTGGATAAA
>JAXIVD010004527.1:10000-12500 GCA_036785275.1 Cancer borealis | reverse complement strand
CGGAAGAGAGAAAAAAGAAAGAGAGAAAAAAAAGGTGCAGTTTATAACCAAAAGGTCGTTTATGGGAGAGTTCTTGCTTGCATGTAATTTGACTTCATTTGCATATTCTGTTTTCATTGGAATATATTCATGAATAATGTTGTTCCCTTTCAAAGCAACACACCCCTCTATCCCTCCCTCCTTCCCTCCCTTCCCGTACCCTCACCCACGCTAGCTAAGGTGTATATACGTGTAGAATTTTGGTGTTCTAAGCGACCCTTGTATTGTGAGCGTTGCCGTGGGTGAAAAATTGCCATCCTCACCTGCCAATTCTGTCAGGTGGGAGTCAAGCCTTAATGAGTATGCAAATGTGAGGCAGATAAGATCGACCCTGTTTCTACTGTCGAATAATTAACATTTATATTTTTCTTCTTTCGTGTAAGTGTTCAGTCGGTGAGCTGAATTTGGCATTCCTCATTACAGCGTCCATGTTCGTCTGCGTTGTCTTACCTCCTCCTCCTCATCCCTCTCTCCCTCTTCCTCCTCCTCCTCATCCCTCTCTCCCTCCTCCTCCTCCTCCTCCTCCTCCTCCTCCTCCTCCTCCTCCTACTCCTCCTGCTCTTCTTCGTTCTCTTTCTCTTCCTCACCTCTTCAGTTTCTTTTCCATTCGTCACACATCATACTTTCTGCACCTACTATGTTACTTGGACCACTTTGCACAGTTGTTTATCTTCTATTTTTGTTGAATTTAGTTTGTTTTGTTATGTGGTGTTTTTTTTTCTAAGTTTATTTAGTCGTGTTTTGTTCTATTTTCTCTTTTTTTTTCTTTTTTTTTCTTCTTCTTCTTCTGCTACCTCACTGCTACCATCATTTCCTTCCCTCTCTCCTTCCTACAACCCTTCCACCACCCTTACCCTCCCTCCCTCCCTCCCTCCCTCCCTCCCTCCCTCCCTCCCTCCCTCCCTCCCTCTCTCCCTCCCAGCCACCTTGAGCACACCTACTTGAATAAAGATGAAGTGTAGGTGCTCTAGGCTGTAACCTGTGTTTAAGTAATGGCCCAGACACTGCCATCCCCGACACCTCGCTCATTTAAACAGTGATGAATTTCGCATGTTGAAGTATGCAGGGTGATGTTTTCCCCGTGACGAACATCCCCCACTGCAGAAGAACGCCCTTTGCACCTCCTCACTTGCCAAGGAATTACCGGGTTTATTAACAGAGGGAGTAAGGGTTTGTTTTGAGTGTGTTTGGGGGTTTCTTTTCTTCTCTTTTTTGTTGTCTCACGTACGGGCTGCTTGAGAGGTGCATATGTTGTGGACGAGTGTTGGCAGTAGAGTTTAATTTGGTGTTTGTTAATTGTTGTCATTTTGTTCGATTGAAGCGAGGAGGTGTTTGGAAGCGTCTTGGGAAAGGACTGCATGGGATTGCTTGGATGTGTGTGTATGACTGTGTGTTTTGTGTCCATTTCCACCGTTCTAAAAGCCACTAGCATCGACTCTATTTTCCCATCTTCTTCCCTCATTTATCTGAAGCCTCACTCAAACCTCGGGGCGATGTACTCTTAGAAAATAAATAAATACCCATTGATGACCCTTGTAATGACGCCTGGGAGCTAGAGGAGCAGGAATTACGCCGATATAATTACAGTCTTGACTTTACGGAAGGTCTGACCGCGTCCCCCAACTCTGCTCCTCCTCGCCTTGTCTTTTGCATAAATTCTCTAGGGTATGAGGAGGTTTGGGAGACGCTGAGGCAACCAGTCTGTCTCGGCGTGTTTGGATTGATAAATTCTAGGCGTTTTCTAACTCGGGTCCACCCATTTATATGATGATTTGTCTGATAATCATTGTTTAACTTTTCTTTCTTTCGTCCCCAAACACAGCTGCTTTGTAATCCCTGAGGGACATTTTTTAGTCTTTGTTTCGAGTTAGTTTTGTTTATACGTTAGGTTGTTGGTCAGAATTTCAGGTGAATAGATTAAATGATTCTTTTTTAATATGTTTTGGCTTCATATGTATCGTGGTATCCGAGCAGACTCTACATACAAAAAAATTATTTAAGTGAGTTAATTCGAAATATAATGTATATCCACATTATTACCAGGTATCTTTCTTCTGTATTTGACTAATTACATGTCGTACCCACAAATTTTTTTTTCTCTTTCTGCACTTTTTTTCTACTTTCTCTAAATATTTATTTTCCTTATGTTTCCTGTCCTTTTCCTCACTTCCAATCCTTCCTCACGTACCTTCAGGAGACGAGGCTGATAGATCCTTATCTTGAATCCCATGAAATAAGTCTTAACAAGATATCCTGGTGGCGTCTAGAGTCTAATTTCACGTTGCATATACATAGCGTAACTTCATTCTATTAATTAGTCTTGCCTGTCATCGTACCCTCACCTGGCTTGTCATTACACCTGTGGCCATTGATGCAGGATGAATAGGTGGCATTGCAATTATCATCATTAGATCTCTCCTCACCTTTCACAAGCCCTCACACACCCTCTCGGCACGTCCTG
>JAXIVD010004527.1:2500-7500 GCA_036785275.1 Cancer borealis | reverse complement strand
ACCTCAAGTTAAGAGGAGTAGGCGCCAGTGGTCACGTGGTGGTGGTGGTGGAGGAGGAAGAGGAGGAGCAGGAGGAGGAGGAGGAGGTGACATGATGGTCGACTGCTTGACTGACTGACTGTCTTGATCTACTTTATGCTAACTTGTCGTAATCTACCTTAACATCATCTTTTATTGCATCATTTAGCTGCATTCGCTTTTTGTCCCGTTCAATCAGCTGCCAGCGATTCTTAACATTTTTAACCTCACCAAAGTCAGCTTCATTTATATTAATTCCATCCAGCCTTAACCTGGTTTTATGCGGTGTGTGTAAGTACGTACATTATAGAACGACTGTGAATTGGTTATGCAAGTGTGTGTGTGTGTGTGTGTGTGTGTGTGTGTGTGTGTGTGTGTGTGTGTGTGTGTGTGTGTGTGTGTGTGTGTGTGTGTGTATGTTTGTGTGTGTGTGTGTGTGTATATGTGTGTGTAGCTTACGGTCATTCCTCACGGGCCGTCCTTCCACCCTCGTGTCCTGACGGAGGAGTGAGGCCGTTGAGAGAGAATGTCGAGACGTAGCTTCCTTCCCTCGAGATAAAACGTCATTTGCATTCAAGGAAACACACTAATGGACTCCAGGTTCGTGAGATGCGTGCAACATCTCCGGCCGTAAAGCGGGGAATCCAGGAGAAACTTGGTTTGATACATTTCCAGCGTTTTGGATCCCAACATACCAGGAATTTCTCGCTCATAGTTAGGAATAAAAATTAATTCATCTACACTTACAAGATAGCCATGATCTCACGGAGCCTCGCCGGGATATTTATTCTCTTCCATTCAGTGTATTTAACTTGCTCGTCTTCCTTGTGTGGACTGAGTCTCCTGGTGAGGCTAAGAATCCCAGATATGAACCGCTGGACCCCGACTGTCGAGTTTAATTATCGAAATACTCACGACTTAGAGGGAGGGAGGGTCGTGGGTGGGGTAGGGGAGGAGGAAGGGAGGAAGGTGTGATGTGAGGGGCACTGAACTCTGCCCACTCATTCCAGGTGTGTTGCGGGGGTAAAGGGGGTAGAAAGCCTCTCATGCAGACACACCTGAACACACCTGTCTTGGGGGAGTGTGTGTGGTGTCTTTAAAGGAAAGGTAAGTGACGCCCTCGCCCCTCACGGTTGGTTTTTCACTGCAGGAGAGAAACTACATTATTTTTTTGGCATATATTATACTTTCATATTTTTTAAACTAACCTTTGCACTCGAAATTAACCTTAAAACCTCAACTATGGACTAATATTTTCGTTGCACTCTAAAAAGTTTCCATTGCACCAAAATACATAGTTTCTTCAGTATGACAAAACCATTTGTCTTAATGTTTTTTTTTCACTATATTTGGACAGCTTTGCCTTGGCCTCACCTGAATAACTGTTTTGAGTCCATGCCACTCCACCTGTCACCATCATCACCTTCTTGCCTCGAGGTAGGAAGGGTTGGGGGTATACATTTTAAATCCAATGGAGTGTAAATTACAATGTGGTGTATGAGTGTGTATTCTCCTCTCATTGTATGTATATTCAAACACTTATGTGACATCCCTTCCACCCTCTCCCACCCAACACTTCTCTCTTCCCCTCCCTCCCTCTCTCCCTCCTTCTCTCCATGTCCACCTCCAAATATATATATATATGAGAGTTGAATGAGTATTAGAAATTTTAGCGCCAGAGGAAAATGTTGTGAATGGGTGTTGTTGTGTGTGTTTGTAAGTGTCAGGATTCAGGTGCCAGGTAAAGGTTCAGTCCCTAACGTGGATTTTCTGAGCCACACATTCCTTGGTATTTTTTTCATCATTATCTTTTGTTAATTAGTTAGTGTTGGGTGAGAGGGGAAAAAAATAACCTTGTGATGTGTGTATAATCAAGTGAACTGTTTTTTTTTTTTATCATATTTTTTCTCTCTCATGCGCTGGTGTTTTGCATGAAGGAATTAAATAAATGTAAAGAAAACATAAGAAAATATATAAGCACATAAGTCTGTAAAAAGGTAAAACGAAGGAAGGAAGGGAGGGAGGGAATGAAAGTGAGTGATATAAATGAAGGAAACAGACAGACAACGATGAAGGAAGAGGAGAAGGAGAAGGAAGTTGGGAAGGGAAGGAAGAATTGGTGAAGAAGCTAAATGAAGAACGAAGATGATGAGAAGGGTAGGGAGGAGGAGGAGGAGGAGGAGGAGGAGGAGGAGGAGGAGGAGGAGGAGGAGGAGGAGGAGGAAGGGGGGGACTCCTTCAACCCAACGCGGCCCCTTAATACACATGCAGGTGTTTAGGGGCGCATCCCACATCCACGCTGCCGCCGCCCCTCCGCCCTCGCCTCCACCTTCACTCCGCGGGAAAAGACAGGGAAGGAGGATTCTGACGTGGCCATTGGTGTTCTAAGGTCCTCATAACGGAGCCTTTGAAGTCCTGACACCACCTTTTATTATTATCATTATTATTATTATTATTATTATTATTATTATTATTATTATTATTATTATTATTATTATTATTATTATTATGAGGGTGTGAGTTAGTAATCCTTATGAGGTTTATGAGGGAAGGAAGACCCAGGAAGGATACATGTACCCCAGAGTGTGTCTATTATATCCTATACTCACCATTCTTAGACCTTCCCAGTATCCTAGGAATCCTCAGAGACTGCAAACGAAGGAGGTGGAGGAGGAGGAGGAGGAGGAGGAGGTGAAGGAGGAGGACAGAGACAGACAGGAGTACCAGCAGCCCGTCGCCTCCGAAGGTTCAAGACCCGGGCAGGAAGGACTCGTGGGTTACGCCCTTTGTGTGTCTTGGCATCACACAATTTGGACTCATATGATAATTACACTTAATGCTCATTGTCGCGTTCGCTTCCCGCCGTGTGTCTGCCCCGGTACTCCTGCCTCTCCTCTCCTCTCCTCCCTTCCTCCCTCCTCCTCTCCCTCTTATCTCTCTTCCCTGTCTCCTCCGCGTTTTCCTAATCTCATCGTTTCTTTTTCTGGTAACATCTTGTCTCATCCTTCTCCTCTTCCTCTTTTCGTCCCCTACTCTTCCTCTCTCTCTCTCTCTCACACCCTGCGGTTGTCGACCTCTTCCTAGCTTCCTCTTTCGCCCCTACTTCCCCTTCCCGCCCCTTCCTCTTCATAAACTCTTCCTCTCACATGATCCTTTTACTCTTAATGATGATGATGATGATTGTAACTGATGTAGGCAAGCGAATGTAACGTCATATTTACCTTGTGATATAATTTCTAAACAGACTGGTGGTGTTAAGAGGGTGGATGAGTGTGGATGGATGACCGAGGCGGGTGGATCACAATGACTAGCGGATGAGTGGTAAATGAGGAAGAGAGGGGAAGGCCAGGCGAGGGAAGGGGAGGGGAGGTATAGGATGTCAAGGGGAAGGAAGGGTGATGAGGAAGATGAGGGGACAGGCAGAGCATTGGGTGTTATGAGAGGCTGTGAGGATGTGTCACGCTGTATCCTTGTAGCCTTACCTCCCTCCCCTCATTCCTACAGGTGAGGGGAAGTAGGAAAGCGAAGGGATGTTTTTGTAGTCACAGTGAGGGAGGAAAACGTGGACTTAGGAAACAAGAATGTGAAGATAATAGAAGAGATGAAGGAAAAAAAAATGACGTGTGGGTGGGCACTGTCGTAAAGTATAGATTAGTGGGTGGAGATAGAGGAAGAACAGTATGAGTGAGGGCGTGGGTGGGTGGGTGGGTGGGTTGGGGTTTGAGGGCGTGGAATGAGGGCGTGGCAGGTGCTTCACATTGGACAGAGAGACATAAATCATTAGGAGAGAAAGGTTTATACAGCACGGATTGTGGATAAAGATAAAACGGTCTCTTGGTAACTTCGTGGGAAGGAGAGAACAAAAAGGGAGAAAGGAAAGGAAAGGAAGAGAAGGATGAAGGAAGAACAGAGTGGAGCAGTAGGAGGAGGAGGAAGAAAATAGATGTACTGAAAAGGAAGGAAGGAAGGAAAGAAATACAAGTAAATCAGAAAGTGCCAGAAAATAAGAGAGGCTAAAAATGTGTTAAGTAAAAGAACAAGAAAAATTACAGTATTCTCCCTCGCGTTGATCCGTTTTACATCAAAGGAATGCAAATGGCAGACTCCACTAAGGCGGTGTAAAGGCGCCGCCGAAATTAGTCGTATGATGATGGGGTTTCGTGCCCTTCCCTCACCACAAACCTATTTCACCGTAAACACTTTAAAAATATTCACCATACTCACTGCGCCATGTGTACCTTTCACACTACTAGTCATAACGTACTGTAAATACCAAATTCCCTCCTGTTAAGTTAGTAAAATACCTTAGTAACCCATTAATTACTCCTTTACACACGTTAAACAACACATGTATACCTGGATATGGGTTACGATAGGTAGAAAATTATGACCTGTATCTTGCTATCACACCATGTTTTTCAGGGAAGTTCTAAAGATCCATTCTAAGACACAGTCGATGATCTTCCCTGGAAAACGGTTATTACTCGTCTCCTTCGTGTGTGAGGCGTCTTTTTCCGAGTCTTTGTGATCAGGTCGTGAGTCAAGCGTCGCTGTCTTAGACTCCCTTGTTGTGACCTGCGAGGAAACACACACAGACAGACACACACACAGACACACACAAAGAGAATAGAACACAAGATAGAAAAACAGTAACCCTAACACCACCACTACCACCACATCCCACCACTACCACAACCACCACATTATGCAAAGTATGGAACCGGAGGAACAGTGGAGAGAGGGAGAGAGGGAGAGGAGAGAGAGAGGGAGGGAGGGAAGGAGCATCAGAGCAGCGGTATTAAGGAGAACCCAACGCTGATACATGACGAGGTTCCACAACACAAACCACCGGATTTATACCACGCCGAGGCTCCTCATTAAAGATCACTGCCAGAATACCCTACTCTCTCTCTCTCTCTTTCTCTCTCTCTCTCTCTCTCTCTCTCTCTCTCTCTCTCTCTCTCTCTCTCTCTCTCTCTCTC
>JAXIVD010004526.1:30000-35329 GCA_036785275.1 Cancer borealis | reverse complement strand
CCCCAAGCTTGTTTGAAGGGATAGGTAGCGTTGGTAGGGAATCGGGGTGGCGGACTTATTATCCAGAATTACCTATTTACCTAAAAACGCAATAATAATAATAATCTTAATATGACTATTAGAAAAATACTGAATACTAATAATTTGACATCGGGAAAAGAATGAACTCTTATTTTTCACATCGCATTTCAACTCTTAGTGATGATAAATTAACAAATAAAAGGCGGGAAAATATACTTACAATTCTCCTTTGTATTTCCTGTAATTTGTAGCGTCATAACACTAAGGAATGATGAATGAGAAGGTAATAACTGACACTAACACACTTTTCTACCTTCTTCTTCTTCTTCTTGGGAATTTGATGGGGCCGTGCAGGCTGTGGTGCCACAGCCTCTAGTGCCCCAAAAGTGCAGGTTGCAGATGAATGAGTGGATCAGATCCTGTTGAGTTGACCTGTCCTTTGGAGGAAGGTCCTGGTGTGTTTGAGTACTTTGAAGGCCAGGCCAGGATCTTGAGAGCCACCTAGGATGTCTGTTATTGTTGGTCTGCGGATGTGGAGAGACGACAGTGAGTGAAGGAGTGCCATGCGGTGGGAGTGGTGACGAGGACAGTGAAGTAGGAGGTGTTCTGGGGTGTCTGGTTGTGTAGGGCACCAAGGGCAGTGGGGGTCATCAGTCATGCCCAGTTTGTGTAGGTGGGAGTTTAGGCGGCTGTGTCCAACTCTGAGTCTGGTGACGGCAGTGTCAAGGGCACGGCTGGGGGAGTAGGTCCACCAGTGGTGTCGTGTGTCTTGTCTGATGCGTCCAAGTGAGGTGTACTGTAGGGCGTTAGTCAGGTCTGTGTCCCAGTGTAGTCTACAGGCTGTGTGGAGGTTAGTCAGCGAGTCAGTCTGGTCAGTGGGGAGGTGTATGGGGAAGGGGTGGGAGTGTGCTTCCGCTGCCGCTCTGTCGGCCACTGTATTACCCATGATGCCGACGTGTGAGGGGACCCACTGAAGGTGGATGGAGAAGCCAGAAGAGGACAGTTGGAGAAGAAAGTGGTGAATGGTGAAGCAGAGGGAGTGGTGTGTTTTTGGGCGGTGGCGCCGGATGAGTTGGAGGGCTGAGAGGGAGTCTGAGAAGAGAGTGACTGAGCAAGGGGAGGTGAGTGTGGTGGCAAACCTGAGGCCCTCTCTGATGGCGAAGAGTTCTGCTGTCAGAATGGAGGCAGAGGCCGGAAGCCTCCAGGCAGTGGCAGTGTTACGTACTGGGACATACATAGCAGCTCCAACAGAGGGAGGTGTTGGGAGGCGGGAGCCGTCAGTGTATATGTGGAGGGAGTTGTGGTAGTGAGTGTGCAGGAGGTTGTTGAAAATTATCCTGCCCTGCACCGGACAGTGTGCCTTTGACCATTGTGTGTCTGTGTGCAGTGTCAAGGATATTAAGGGGGAGAGGGGAAACCAAGGGCCCAAAGGGGAAGTCTTCTCGAGAGTGAGAAAGGAGGGGGGGGTCACCCGGAGGGAGGCAAAGAAGGAGAGGGCTCTTTCTACAAATGGTGTGTGGGCTTGATATGGTAGGGGGCCAAGAAGTGGTGCCCTACTCTGTCGGAGGAGGAGGGAGTGGAGGGCGTGGCAGCTAGGTGAGGATGCAAGTTTGGTGTAGGTGCGGACAAGGAGGGTGGAGCGTCGGTGTGACAGTGAGGATAGGGAGGATTCTGCCTGAAGGGCTGTGACTGGGGAGGACCTGAAAGCTCCCAGGGCTATACGCATGGCTGTGTTTTGTATGACATCCAGTTTATGGAGAAGTGAAGGTGAGGCCGCCCCATAAACCTCACATCCGTAGTCTAAGCGACTCCGGATATAGGTACAATAGAAACGAAGGAGGGTATGCCTGTCCGCACCCCACTTGACCCCTGCCAGGGACTTCATTAAATTTAGTCTTTTAAGACATGAGGTCACCAGGTAGTGTATGTGACGGCTCCAGGTTAGACGGGGGCCGTCCACTACTATACCTAGAAACTTATGTTGGGTTTTGAAGGGAATGGGTGAACCTTTGATGGTGACCACAGGTATGTTGGGTATTCGCCTTCTGGTGAAGCACAGAAGGCTAGACTTCTGGGCACTCACCGTTAGGCCCCAACGTGATGTCCAAGAGTCTATGGCATCAAGCCCACGTTGAAGGTTAAGTTGAGCCTCCTGGATAGTGGAAGCAGAGGAAAGGAGGGAAATGTCATCAGCATATAAGAGTGCATGTGTGCATGGAGAAGAGGGAAAGTCTGAAAGTAAGACATTGAAAAGGAGAGGACTGAGAGGAGAACCCTGTGGGACACCTCTGGTGACTGGGTAAGACCTAGAGTAGGAGTTACCTATCACCAGAGAGAAGGACCTGGAAGACAGGAAGGACTGAACCCAATTGAGTGGGGAACCATTGAGTCCCAGGCGGGAAAGTTTTTCAATAATGGCATTATGTGAAGAGGAGTCAAAAGCTCCTTTGAGATCAAGAAAAGCTACCAGAGTGAATTGCTTGTGGTTAAATCCTTCCTGAATGTGGTGCTCTAGCTGGAGCAGGGCATCCAGGGTGCCCCGGTGAGGACGGAAGCCAAACATGTTAGGGGGAAGAAGGTGTTTGTGTTCCAACCACCATGTTAGTCTGTCATGCACTATGTGTTCTAATACCTTACTGAAGTTAGAGAGTAGACTGATGGGCCTGTAGGATGAAGCCTCCGACGGGTCCTTGCCAGGTTTGAGAATAGGAATTGTGATGGCATTACGCCACACAGAAGGGAACGTGCCAGATTGCCAGCTGGCGTTGAACACGTTCAGGAGGAGGAAGATCAGAGGATCTGGGAGGCGGCGAAGAAACTCATTCGGGACATTGTCCGGCCCCGTCGCCTTCCCAGCAGACAGTGCTTGTAAAGCTGATGAAAGCTCCTGGGGAGTTATAGCTGTGCTAATTGTGTGGCCGTGTGAAGAAGGAGGTAACACAGGTGGAGGTATAGGGTCAGGGGAGCCGAGGACAGTGTGTATGTTGGAGGCAAGGCACTCGGCTTTTTGGACGTTGTTGACAAGGAGGACACCGTTACTAGTTAACGGGAAGGTAAGAGGGGGCTGAGGGTGAACCATCTTCCTGAAAAAAGACCAAGCCTGGGAGACTGAGGAAGAAAAGGACAGGGAGGCACAAAAGGAGGCCCACGCAGAACGTTTCTCATCAAGAATAACACGCTTGCACTGGGCCTCTAAAAGTCTGAAGCGACTGCGAAGGGGAGGGATGGGATTCTTACGCCACATGTCAAAGGCATGTCGTTTGGCCTGAAGGGCTGCTGCACACCTTCGGGACCACCAGGGGACCCGGAAGGAGCGGGAGGGACGGGAAGTGACGAGGTGAAAGTGGTGGGACCCTACATCCACCAAGGTGTCTGTAAGGTATTGAATTTGACTTTGTGAAGGGAGGATGGTGGGAGGAGTTTTTGAATTAAACTCTTTTTGAAAAGAGCCCCAGTCTCCCTTTTTAAAGGACCAACGAGGTCTGCGTGATGAAGGGGGGGGTGTTGGTATTGAAGGGAAGGAGATGACAACAGGAAGGTGGTCACTCCCCATGTAAGGGCCAGTTGTTATAGTGGTGAGGAGGAGAGGGCCATTCCCCAGGCAAAGGTCCAAGGTAGAGGGGTTCCCTGAAACTGGATTGGTCCTGGTAGGGAGGCCAGGTGGAGTAAGGAGAGAGAAAGTTGCACTGTCTGCCAGGAAGGTCGAGAGGGACAGACCCGAATGGTTTCTTCGGCTCCTGGGGAGGGCTGGTTCCCAGAAGTCGTGATGGGCGTTAAAATCACCCATTATTAAGGCTGGGGAGGAAAGCTGTGAAAACAAATGCTGGAACTCCTGAAGGGAGATATCCAAGCATGGGTTGTAAATTAAAAGGATCTGAAGGGGCCCTGAGTTAAAGGTAATAGTCACCCCCAGGTACTCTAGTCTGCCCCCGGGGTAGGGAGTGATAGTGAGGAGGCTAGAAGAGAGGGATTGGTGGACAAGCAGTAGCAGGCCGCCTCCTCCTCCGCCTGCCCCCCTGTCCACTCTGTAAGAAGAATAGTTGGGGAAGGAAGGGGAGAATGCGTCAGTGAGCCACGTCTCACAGACACCAACAACAAGAGGTGAATAGGAAGACAGTGTGGTTTTAAAGACTGGAAGTTTCCAGTACAGGGACCGGGCATTCCAGAGTATGAAGTGAGAGGGGAGAACAGAATTCACTGCGTGAGTGATGTGAAGAATGAGAATAGTCCTGGCAAGCACTGGAGGAGGCTTTCTTGAAGGCTGTAACCTGTTAGGAGAAGATTGATCAATTTAAGTGCAAGTGGTGCTAATCCCATAATGAAGGCAGATAAGGAGAGACCCGAAGCATGCTGGGCCTGTGAAGGTGCCGTAGGAGGCTCAAGGCATGCACTGCCCTGTGAGGGCAGGGGCTGCTGGGCTGCTGGCTGTGTGGCATGGGGCTGGAGTTCAGGCTGGGGAGGTGTGGGTTGAGGTGGGGTAGGAATGGGTTGAAGTAGGCGAGGAGCAGTATGAGGTGGGATAGGAGTGGGTTGGGGTAGAGGGTGAGGTGGTAGGGGTGTGGGGAGAAGGAATACCTCCTGTAAACGGGTATCCCTCCTAGGAGAGCTGGGGCAAGAGGGGGGTTTTGGCCGACGCCTGGGAGAGCGACGGCCCCTCAGGGATTTGGGTGTTTGGGGTGTGCATAGGTTAGTGGATGGGCGTTGAGGGGTGGAGCAGTCCTGGGCAGCCAAAGGAATTATTGTGACCTTAGGGCTAAGTGGCTTGGGAGGGGCTGGTTGTGGGGCAGGTGCAGGTGGGGGTGCCTGAGGAGGTGTTGTATTCTCCTCTGGTGAGGAAGTTGGTCTGAAGGACCCTGGGCGGATGCCCCTCAGCTTACGCTTAACCTCCGTTATAGTGTGGTCAGACTCATGTTGGAGCTGCTGTAGTTGCAGTGCCTGAAGGTATGCCGGGCACTGCCTGTAGGTGGGGCGGTGGTTGCCATCACAGAAAAGGCATGTTTCGGGCTGGGTACAAACCTCGGCATCATGGTAACCACTGCACCTCCCACAGCGGTTTTTGCCGTTGCAGGAGGCGTTGCCATGGCCAAACAGAAGGCAGCGGGTGCACCTGAGGACAGGGAGGGTGTGGGGCCTAACACGGTACACTGCAGAGTTTAGGGCAATCCTATCAGGGAGGGCCCCTCTAAACTTAATACGAATGGCCATATTGGCCATCGTCTGCCCTTCCCTGACAAAAGCTGGGAGTCTAAAAACGTCTATGATTTGAGTTGGGGCATCGTCTAGTATGGTAAGGTTGGTGAGTATGTCC
>JAXIVD010004526.1:0-27500 GCA_036785275.1 Cancer borealis | reverse complement strand
GAGAATAAAGAAGAAGAAGAGAAGGATAAGGAGGAGAAGAAAGAAAAAGTATAAGGAAAACAATAAAAATAAAGACGAGACAAGAATATAGATGCATTAATATCCTACAACTTACGGTTCATAGGCGCCGCGTAGGGTGGGTAGTCGTGCTGGGCAAGGCTGTAACCCACACCCTCAAGCCTATGGTAAAAACCCGAGGATATGTTGACCTCACATGACCCGACAACCATGCGACACAGTGCTCTCTCGTTCAAATTACTGCAAAGGTGTTAAGATTGTTATTATTGTGATTATTGTTTATGTTTATTTATTATTGTTTGTTGTTTGTTTATTGTTTGTTATTACGACCCAGGTAATAATGGTGATATGATTATTATTATTTATTGATGTTTATTTATGTTTATTACTACCGTATTCAAGGTTAAAATTGAGGTCAAATAATAAACAAAAATATTCACTTATAATTATAGTTTAACTTAATTAAATAAAAAGGTCAGTGAAAGCTGAATTCTGACCTGTATTCAAGGTCAAAATTAAGGTCAAATATAAACAAAATATTTACTTATATTTGTAGTTTAATAATGATAAAAATAAAGGTCAGTGAAAGCAGAATTCTGACCTGCATTCAAGATCAAAATTAAGATCAAATAAATAAAAAATAAATAAATAAATAAAGGTCAGAGTGTAAGCATGTGTGTGTGTGTGTGTGTGAAGTTTTAGTACAAGTGTTACCTGTATTCAAGGTCACTGCTGATCTCTGAAAGCTTCTCACTGTTAAGGTCTGAAGGCAGCTCCATCAGGTAGAAGTAGTCCAAGGCCACGGCTCCTATCCGGGCCAGCAGGTTAGCCTCTGAAGGGCGAACAAAGGCTTGTAGAGTAACCAGTAATGGAAAATATAAATGCAAGAATAATATAACAAAGACGGAAATAATATGGATTTTTCTGAACAATTAGCTATGTATAAAATAACTATAATTCAACACCATGCCTATGATCCTATACTATCCTACCACACACACACACACACACACACTAGCCCATCCTACCAGTGGCTTCCTTGGTGTGTCTGTCCCAGGAGTAGGAGTAATCCCATAACTCCTGTGATTCGAGTAGGACTTGAGGGTCAAAGAGGGAGTATCTCAAGTACTCCTGACCCTCCTGCCCCACCGCCAGGAAGGATGATGACCCACGCCCGCCCACACTCGGCTCCTGCCCGCCCACAACGCTGCTCTGGGGTGGAAGACATTGTTAAGTGTTAATGTATTTTCTATGGTGTATAATGTATTTTTTATGATGTATTTTAAAGGAAGAATAGGTACTAACAATCTTATTGGATCTAACGAAGCTATTTCGAGACACTGGCCTAGGGTGGTGGAGGTTGTTATGTGTTAATATGTTATTCAGGATGTATAATGTATTTTTTATGTTATTATATAGGAAGATAATAGGTGCTAACAGTCTCTTGCAGAATGCCAAGCCATACTTTGCAAGCTTCTATACCTTATCTTATCTTACCTGACCTAACCTAACCTAATCTTACCTTACCTTACCTAACCTTACCTTACTTTACCTTACCTAACCTAAACTTACCTTACCTAATCTAACCTAACCTTACCTAACCTAACTTAACCTAACCTAACCTAACCTAACCTTACCTTACCTTACCTTACCTTACCTTACCTTACCTAACCTTACCTAACCTTACCTAACCTAACCTAACACACCACAACACACCACACCACACACCTCTTGTATATCCGCAATACCACAGATACAGAAGCCGACAGGATCCACAGTGAGTGACGATATCCCGAGCCACACATTGCAAGCCTCTATACCGCGCACCACCACAGTCACAAAGCTGCCTTGGTGCACAACACGGAGGAAGGGGGTGAAGCGCATCTTGGTGGGACCAAAGTAACCACTGTCCTGCACTGATTCTGTTAACTGTAGGACCATTGGGGAGGGAATGTGAGGAAAGGTTAGGTTAAGGGGAAGTATGTGTGTAGGTTAGGTTAGGGGATGTATGTGTAAAGATTAATTTAGGTGAAAATATAAACATAATCATAGCTTAATATACCTAAAATAAGATAGTTTTTAAGGCTATTAATATACTTTATATATATATACACAAACACAAAAAAAAAGATAATTTAAGCATTTTGTTGTAATTCATAAACAGACAAACATATATATATAAAATAGGAAGGAAAATAAACCCAACAAGCATAAAAATGGAAAAACCGAACAAGTGAATAAATGTCACGTAAGACTTCATAAAAACCACGTAAACCTATTCATAAGGTTAAGTTAGGGGGATGTATGTTTATAAATGACACATAAACCTAACCTAACCTAAGTATATTTATAACCATCATATAAACCTAACCTAAGTATATTTACAACCATCATATAAACCTAACCTAAGTATATTTATAAACGACATATAAACCTAAATTAACCTAAGTATATTTATAAACATCATATAAACCTAACCTTAGCTCACCTTGAAAGTCCAGGTAGCCGTCTCTACATATATTCCCATGTGTAGAGTCTTGCGGAGGCGGTATCTGTGTGTTGAGAGAATGTGTTCCTGGTCCTCCTCCCAGTACACCGGTAAGAGGGCAGAGCCTAGTGACCACGCCCATGACGACCAAGAGCCTTCCTCCAGGGACGGGTCTGGGGGGGATGCCAGGGACTTTGTATATGTGACCTGACCTGACCTGACCTAACCAGGGATTCAATATATATGACCTAACATACATGGTTAGCATATGAAAAATTAGATAAATAAATAAAAATATGGATTAAAAACAAAACAAAAATATATAATAGAAAAACACGACTAGAATATAAAATAAACACATAAAATAAATAAACACATAAAATGAAAACACATGAAAAAAAAAAATAATAGAAAGACACAACTGGAATTTAAAAAAAAAAACGGAATCAAAACACAAAAAAAAATAAACAATAGAAAAAATAGAAATACACAACTACCATTAATTAAAAAAAAAAAAAAAAAAAAAAAAAACATACCAATAAAACAACATATCATCATCATCATCATTACATTACATTACCTTCTAACAACAAACCATCCACATCTTTTGGCACTCCAGGGGCGGCACTCTGTTCAGGATCACTCGCGGCACCCAGGTCCCCATAGTAGAGTGCCAGTGCCAGTTGGAGGAGGCGGAGGAACATGGGCAGCTGTGTGTCTGAGAGGCTGAAGTGTAGTTGAGGACAGAACACATCGTAACGGGTGCATAGTGGTTGTATGGAGTTAACGGACTCAAACTGCCTAACGAGCCGACAGGATAACGAGCACCGGTACATTAATGGCTCCTGGAAAGGGTGAAAGGGTGTTTAGGTTAGGTAGTTAAGGGTGATTGGTTAGGTGTTGTTTGGTAGTTAATAGAAATTTTTGTTTTCTATGTATTTACAGAGTTTAATTTGTCTAACGATTACTAAAAAAAATTAAACTGACGACTGTTAAAACAATATTATTCATCTGATAGTTTTCAATCTTCCCTGACACGTTTTTTTTATATAATTACACTAAAAATATTAAACGATTACGAATAAAATCAAAATACCGAACATTAAAACCATATTATTTACTTGATAGTTTTCAATCTTCCCCGACGCATTCCTTTTATCGAGGCAGACAGTGAGGTCAGTGAGGGTTGCCAAGTTACGCAGAATGAGGTCCTCGGCTGTTAAGTCTGAAACATATATGTAATGTTATTGAGTTATTTATTTATATTATTACATTATTTTTTAGTTTGTATGACATATAACAGTATTGTATTTATGATGTTTGGATTTTTGAATTTTTGTTTATTTCCTTTTTTATCGATCTATTTCAATTTTATTCCCTTTATATCTATCTCTCTCAATTTTTTTCCTTTTCATCCATTTCTTTTAATTATTAGTTTCTAAGTATCTACCACTTTCAATTTTTATCCCTTTTCCTTCTATCCTTATCTCACCAATGAAAGCCGGCGTCCACTGTCCATCAACTGAGCGGAACTCGAGTGTCTTCACATTGATGGAGAGTACAATGTCGTCCTCCACATACTTGAGGACCACATTATTGCACACCACACACACGTTATTGATGATGCGGTTGATGAGGCCTTGAACGTAGCTAGTCGGCACCTCCAGGTCCTGTCTGGGAGGGGAAATTAAAGGGTGAAATTTTGGGTGTAAGGGGAAATAGGTGATGAAAGACTTATACCAATGCAAGTGTCGTACCCTTTTAATGTGAAGAAAAAAAAAAAATAATAATAATAATAATCTCACCTCCTCTGCCTCCTCCTCACATCTCCAGTCTTAGTGCCGGCCCCACTTTGGCTAGATGACTCAGACCCTGCGGCCTCACCTCCCTTCAGCTTCAAAATGCACTCTACAGAAATAAATAAATGAGAAATAAATATATATAAGTAAATAGACGACTCGGATCTTGCGGCCTCACCTCCCTTCAGCTTCAAAATACACTCTATAAACAGATATATGTGAGAAATAAATATATAAAGTGAAAAAAATAATGTATATCTATTCAATTGAGGAAATATATATGTGGTGTTATTTTAGTTATGATTTTTTTTACTTATTCCCATCCACACACACACACACACACACACACATAGACGAGGCAGACAGACAGGCAGGCAGACAGGGAGCGCTGACCCTCCTCTCGCTATATAAAAACACAACAGTCATCAAGTGTATCTCCACCCTTCTCCTCCTGATGGGGGTACACACAGGAAAACGTAACCTAACCTAACCACACACACACACACACACACACACACACACACACACACACACACACACATCCTAATAACAATAATAACAATACAACTTTTAAACCATTACACACAGGAAAACCGAACCTAACCACACACATACACACACACACACCCCTTCACCCACCCCGCCCCCCTTCACCCACATACCAATAGTGTTAATGGTGATCACTATGGGTTCGGAGGTGAGCTTGGTCCACGGCACATGAATTCTCAGCTCATGTATGTGTCCGTTGACGAAGGAGAAAGGAAGGCGTAACTCCTGCTCCAGCACCTCAAGCCGAAGGTCCAGGTTGTTGAAGACTGCATCCCCACCCCATAAAGACACCTTGTATGGGGGGAAAGGGGGAGTTTTTTTTTTTATTATTATTATTATTGTATAGTGTTATTGAAGACTGCATCCCCACCCCATAGAGACCTTGTATGGGGGGGTAAAGGGGAAGGGGAAGGTTGTTTTATTATTATTATCATTATTAGAGAATAAAGGGGAAGGTTTTATTATTATTATTATTATTATTATTGTATAGTGATGTGTTAAGTTCCTACCCCATAGACAGCTTGTATGGAGGGAAGGAGGGGAAAGGGGAGTTTTTTATTATTATTATTATTATTATTATTATTATTATTATTGTATAGTGATATGTTAAGTCATTTTTATTTATATATATAAGATTATTTATTTATATTTGTTGTTTGGGTAGGTGTAGGACAACGTAACCTAACCTAACTTACCTTTATATTATACGTTATATATACTATCTATCCATCTATAGATATTGTTTGCATGGGGTAGAGAGGAAATATATATTTTTTTCTATATCATTATACACTGCTTAAACAAAAAGAGAGAGAGAGAGAGAGAGAGAGAGAGAGAGAGAGAGAGAGAGAGAGAGAGAGAGAGAGAGAGAGAGAGAGAGAGAGAGAGAGAGAGAGAGAGAGAGAGAGAGAGAGAGAGAGAGTGGTTACCTGTGAGTCCTCTGGTTTAAGGTTCTTGATGTATTTATCCACATAGCTAAGGATGATAGGAGTTATGTAGGACTCTATGCGTAACATCCTTACCAGCCTCCCTCCCTCGTAGGACCTAAGGGAGACAGTGTAGTAGTAATAATCATAATAATAATAATAATAATGATAAACTGTTAGTATTATTTAATTTCCTATCAATCTACAAACTCTATTAAGATATATATAAGATAAATACATACATGATTTATTTTATATAGTAGATATAATAATAATGATAATTTCAATAATAATTTGTTAATATTATTCAGTTTCTTACTAATGTACAAACTCTATGAAGATAAGACGTAAATATATATGTTACTTCCTTAATATCATAAAAATGGAATGATAATAATAGTTAATATTATTTAATTTCCAACTAATCTATAAATTCTATTAAGATACATATGGGATAAATATATGATATTTCTTTAATACCATAAAAATATAATAGTAATAAAACACATAAATATATACACCATTTCTATAATACCTAAAAATATAATAGTATTAATAATAATTCTATCACTATTATCAATAAACTCTGTTAAGATACATAAAACATAAATACATGCACCACATATTCAATAACATAAAAACAGGTAAAGATTAATAAGACGATCCATTCGATATCTCGTTACCTTGGCATATAAGGATTTCATGATATCTATACAATTGAACGTGCCAATCGCGCTGCCCTATTGGCGCCGCTACCAATTAGATCTTTCCACGCTAGGTTCAGTTATGCTTTTCATCTGTTTTAGGGACAGGTCATGTCACTCAGGTGTTCCTATACAGACTCATTGTCAGTTGTTGATATGGCGTTTCTTGTGAAGGATGTTATTTGTCCTATGGTGATTTTTGTGGAACATATTTCAAGGACTGTGAAGGGTTACTCAAACTGTTAATGAGACATGGTTTAGTGCCTGAAAAGAAACTTTGTGAAAAGTGCGGGAAGGAGTGCCGTGTAGATATACACTAAGCTCTACCCACCTCCATCGCCTTAACAATAACCACACCACAGCGGTGAGTCATAACGATATAATTTTGGAGGTCCTTTGTTAGGTTAGGTTAATGTCCTAGCGGGGGTTCCAGGGGGGAGCGCAGCTCCTTCTGCTAGGTTAGGTTAGGTTGGGTTGGGTTAATGTCCTAGCAGGGGGTCCATGGGACGGCGCAGGCCCCCGGCTAGATTAGGTTATGGTTAGGTTAGGTTAATGTCCTAGCGGGGGGAACCAGCTAGATTAGGTTAGGTTAGGGAATTTCGAAATTTTCTTTGCTTTTTGAAGGCTCACATTTCGCTTATTTTTCATCCCCCCCCAAAACCCCCGATTCCCCAGGATCCCCCAAGCTTGTTTGAAGGGATAGGTAGCGTTGGTAGGGAATCGGGGTGGCGGACTTATTATCCAGAATTACCTATTTACCTAAAAACGCAATAATAATAATAATCTTAATATGACTATTAGAAAAATACTGAATACTAATAATTTGACATCGGGAAAAGAATGAACTCTTATTTTTCACATCGCATTTCAACTCTTAGTGATGATAAATTAACAAATAAAAGGCGGGAAAATATACTTACAATTCTCCTTTGTATTTCCTGTAATTTGTAGCGTCATAACACTAAGGAATGATGAATGAGAAGGTAATAACTGACACTAACACACTTTTCTACCTTCTTCTTCTTCTTCTTGGGAATTTGATGGGGCCGTGCAGGCTGTGGTGCCACAGCCTCTAGTGCCCCAAAAGTGCAGGTTGCAGATGAATGAGTGGATCAGATCCTGTTGAGTTGACCTGTCCTTTGGAGGAAGGTCCTGGTGTGTTTGAGTACTTTGAAGGCCAGGCCAGGATCTTGAGAGCCACCTAGGATGTCTGTTATTGTTGGTCTGCGGATGTGGAGAGACGACAGTGAGTGAAGGAGTGCCATGCGGTGGGAGTGGTGACGAGGACAGTGAAGTAGGAGGTGTTCTGGGGTGTCTGGTTGTGTAGGGCACCAAGGGCAGTGGGGGTCATCAGTCATGCCCAGTTTGTGTAGGTGGGAGTTTAGGCGGCTGTGTCCAACTCTGAGTCTGGTGACGGCAGTGTCAAGGGCACGGCTGGGGGAGTAGGTCCACCAGTGGTGTCGTGTGTCTTGTCTGATGCGTCCAAGTGAGGTGTACTGTAGGGCGTTAGTCAGGTCTGTGTCCCAGTGTAGTCTACAGGCTGTGTGGAGGTTAGTCAGCGAGTCAGTCTGGTCAGTGGGGAGGTGTATGGGGAAGGGGTGGGAGTGTGCTTCCGCTGCCGCTCTGTCGGCCACTGTATTACCCATGATGCCGACGTGTGAGGGGACCCACTGAAGGTGGATGGAGAAGCCAGAAGAGGACAGTTGGAGAAGAAAGTGGTGAATGGTGAAGCAGAGGGAGTGGTGTGTTTTTGGGCGGTGGCGCCGGATGAGTTGGAGGGCTGAGAGGGAGTCTGAGAAGAGAGTGACTGAGCAAGGGGAGGTGAGTGTGGTGGCAAACCTGAGGCCCTCTCTGATGGCGAAGAGTTCTGCTGTCAGAATGGAGGCAGAGGCCGGAAGCCTCCAGGCAGTGGCAGTGTTACGTACTGGGACATACATAGCAGCTCCAACAGAGGGAGGTGTTGGGAGGCGGGAGCCGTCAGTGTATATGTGGAGGGAGTTGTGGTAGTGAGTGTGCAGGAGGTTGTTGAAAATTATCCTGCCCTGCACCGGACAGTGTGCCTTTGACCATTGTGTGTCTGTGTGCAGTGTCAAGGATATTAAGGGGGAGAGGGGAAACCAAGGGCCCAAAGGGGAAGTCTTCTCGAGAGTGAGAAAGGAGGGGGGGGTCACCCGGAGGGAGGCAAAGAAGGAGAGGGCTCTTTCTACAAATGGTGTGTGGGCTTGATATGGTAGGGGGCCAAGAAGTGGTGCCCTACTCTGTCGGAGGAGGAGGGAGTGGAGGGCGTGGCAGCTAGGTGAGGATGCAAGTTTGGTGTAGGTGCGGACAAGGAGGGTGGAGCGTCGGTGTGACAGTGAGGATAGGGAGGATTCTGCCTGAAGGGCTGTGACTGGGGAGGACCTGAAAGCTCCCAGGGCTATACGCATGGCTGTGTTTTGTATGACATCCAGTTTATGGAGAAGTGAAGGTGAGGCCGCCCCATAAACCTCACATCCGTAGTCTAAGCGACTCCGGATATAGGTACAATAGAAACGAAGGAGGGTATGCCTGTCCGCACCCCACTTGACCCCTGCCAGGGACTTCATTAAATTTAGTCTTTTAAGACATGAGGTCACCAGGTAGTGTATGTGACGGCTCCAGGTTAGACGGGGGCCGTCCACTACTATACCTAGAAACTTATGTTGGGTTTTGAAGGGAATGGGTGAACCTTTGATGGTGACCACAGGTATGTTGGGTATTCGCCTTCTGGTGAAGCACAGAAGGCTAGACTTCTGGGCACTCACCGTTAGGCCCCAACGTGATGTCCAAGAGTCTATGGCATCAAGCCCACGTTGAAGGTTAAGTTGAGCCTCCTGGATAGTGGAAGCAGAGGAAAGGAGGGAAATGTCATCAGCATATAAGAGTGCATGTGTGCATGGAGAAGAGGGAAAGTCTGAAAGTAAGACATTGAAAAGGAGAGGACTGAGAGGAGAACCCTGTGGGACACCTCTGGTGACTGGGTAAGACCTAGAGTAGGAGTTACCTATCACCAGAGAGAAGGACCTGGAAGACAGGAAGGACTGAACCCAATTGAGTGGGGAACCATTGAGTCCCAGGCGGGAAAGTTTTTCAATAATGGCATTATGTGAAGAGGAGTCAAAAGCTCCTTTGAGATCAAGAAAAGCTACCAGAGTGAATTGCTTGTGGTTAAATCCTTCCTGAATGTGGTGCTCTAGCTGGAGCAGGGCATCCAGGGTGCCCCGGTGAGGACGGAAGCCAAACATGTTAGGGGGAAGAAGGTGTTTGTGTTCCAACCACCATGTTAGTCTGTCATGCACTATGTGTTCTAATACCTTACTGAAGTTAGAGAGTAGACTGATGGGCCTGTAGGATGAAGCCTCCGACGGGTCCTTGCCAGGTTTGAGAATAGGAATTGTGATGGCATTACGCCACACAGAAGGGAACGTGCCAGATTGCCAGCTGGCGTTGAACACGTTCAGGAGGAGGAAGATCAGAGGATCTGGGAGGCGGCGAAGAAACTCATTCGGGACATTGTCCGGCCCCGTCGCCTTCCCAGCAGACAGTGCTTGTAAAGCTGATGAAAGCTCCTGGGGAGTTATAGCTGTGCTAATTGTGTGGCCGTGTGAAGAAGGAGGTAACACAGGTGGAGGTATAGGGTCAGGGGAGCCGAGGACAGTGTGTATGTTGGAGGCAAGGCACTCGGCTTTTTGGACGTTGTTGACAAGGAGGACACCGTTACTAGTTAACGGGAAGGTAAGAGGGGGCTGAGGGTGAACCATCTTCCTGAAAAAAGACCAAGCCTGGGAGACTGAGGAAGAAAAGGACAGGGAGGCACAAAAGGAGGCCCACGCAGAACGTTTCTCATCAAGAATAACACGCTTGCACTGGGCCTCTAAAAGTCTGAAGCGACTGCGAAGGGGAGGGATGGGATTCTTACGCCACATGTCAAAGGCATGTCGTTTGGCCTGAAGGGCTGCTGCACACCTTCGGGACCACCAGGGGACCCGGAAGGAGCGGGAGGGACGGGAAGTGACGAGGTGAAAGTGGTGGGACCCTACATCCACCAAGGTGTCTGTAAGGTATTGAATTTGACTTTGTGAAGGGAGGATGGTGGGAGGAGTTTTTGAATTAAACTCTTTTTGAAAAGAGCCCCAGTCTCCCTTTTTAAAGGACCAACGAGGTCTGCGTGATGAAGGGGGGGGTGTTGGTATTGAAGGGAAGGAGATGACAACAGGAAGGTGGTCACTCCCCATGTAAGGGCCAGTTGTTATAGTGGTGAGGAGGAGAGGGCCATTCCCCAGGCAAAGGTCCAAGGTAGAGGGGTTCCCTGAAACTGGATTGGTCCTGGTAGGGAGGCCAGGTGGAGTAAGGAGAGAGAAAGTTGCACTGTCTGCCAGGAAGGTCGAGAGGGACAGACCCGAATGGTTTCTTCGGCTCCTGGGGAGGGCTGGTTCCCAGAAGTCGTGATGGGCGTTAAAATCACCCATTATTAAGGCTGGGGAGGAAAGCTGTGAAAACAAATGCTGGAACTCCTGAAGGGAGATATCCAAGCATGGGTTGTAAATTAAAAGGATCTGAAGGGGCCCTGAGTTAAAGGTAATAGTCACCCCCAGGTACTCTAGTCTGCCCCCGGGGTAGGGAGTGATAGTGAGGAGGCTAGAAGAGAGGGATTGGTGGACAAGCAGTAGCAGGCCGCCTCCTCCTCCGCCTGCCCCCCTGTCCACTCTGTAAGAAGAATAGTTGGGGAAGGAAGGGGAGAATGCGTCAGTGAGCCACGTCTCACAGACACCAACAACAAGAGGTGAATAGGAAGACAGTGTGGTTTTAAAGACTGGAAGTTTCCAGTACAGGGACCGGGCATTCCAGAGTATGAAGTGAGAGGGGAGAACAGAATTCACTGCGTGAGTGATGTGAAGAATGAGAATAGTCCTGGCAAGCACTGGAGGAGGCTTTCTTGAAGGCTGTAACCTGTTAGGAGAAGATTGATCAATTTAAGTGCAAGTGGTGCTAATCCCATAATGAAGGCAGATAAGGAGAGACCCGAAGCATGCTGGGCCTGTGAAGGTGCCGTAGGAGGCTCAAGGCATGCACTGCCCTGTGAGGGCAGGGGCTGCTGGGCTGCTGGCTGTGTGGCATGGGGCTGGAGTTCAGGCTGGGGAGGTGTGGGTTGAGGTGGGGTAGGAATGGGTTGAAGTAGGCGAGGAGCAGTATGAGGTGGGATAGGAGTGGGTTGGGGTAGAGGGTGAGGTGGTAGGGGTGTGGGGAGAAGGAATACCTCCTGTAAACGGGTATCCCTCCTAGGAGAGCTGGGGCAAGAGGGGGGTTTTGGCCGACGCCTGGGAGAGCGACGGCCCCTCAGGGATTTGGGTGTTTGGGGTGTGCATAGGTTAGTGGATGGGCGTTGAGGGGTGGAGCAGTCCTGGGCAGCCAAAGGAATTATTGTGACCTTAGGGCTAAGTGGCTTGGGAGGGGCTGGTTGTGGGGCAGGTGCAGGTGGGGGTGCCTGAGGAGGTGTTGTATTCTCCTCTGGTGAGGAAGTTGGTCTGAAGGACCCTGGGCGGATGCCCCTCAGCTTACGCTTAACCTCCGTTATAGTGTGGTCAGACTCATGTTGGAGCTGCTGTAGTTGCAGTGCCTGAAGGTATGCCGGGCACTGCCTGTAGGTGGGGCGGTGGTTGCCATCACAGAAAAGGCATGTTTCGGGCTGGGTACAAACCTCGGCATCATGGTAACCACTGCACCTCCCACAGCGGTTTTTGCCGTTGCAGGAGGCGTTGCCATGGCCAAACAGAAGGCAGCGGGTGCACCTGAGGACAGGGAGGGTGTGGGGCCTAACACGGTACACTGCAGAGTTTAGGGCAATCCTATCAGGGAGGGCCCCTCTAAACTTAATACGAATGGCCATATTGGCCATCGTCTGCCCTTCCCTGACAAAAGCTGGGAGTCTAAAAACGTCTATGATTTGAGTTGGGGCATCGTCTAGTATGGTAAGGTTGGTGAGTATGTCCTGTGTGGCCATTTCGGGGGATACTGGGTATATCCTCCCAAACATGTAAGTGGGGTCATCGTCTGTCACAACCCAGCATTTAACAGACCACTCCCCCAGCGTGGTGACCGACTCAGGAGGTTGAGAGAGGTTTTCGAGGTTGGCTACCTCAAATTTTATGCCCCTGCCGCCACCAGTGATGGTTAGGGTCTTCTCAACATATTTTTTGCCAAATATGGAAGAGTAGATAGCCGTGGCCACTTTACCAGGATGAATAAAGCATCTGTTCCCCTCAGCAGAGCGGATGATGATATATTTAGAGAAAGAGGGTTGCAGTGGTTGAGGTTGGCGTGGGGGCACAGCTCTAGCGTTAGGTGAGGGTGGCGAAGCAGCTACTTGGGCGAAGGAGCGATCATTGCATTTGGTAGACTTAGCTGTACGTTCGTTGGTCTCACCAGACGATGGAGAAAGAGAGCGAGTCCTTTTCAGGACCGTCGTGGTGGCGTCCATGTGGGCGGCGGCAGCTGCCGGTGGGTCACAGCCGTCGTCAGTCAGCATGAGTCCATTTGCCGTTCGTCGGCTGTCGATGCGGCGGGACTCGATACTGCAGTAAATCCTGCACTTGGGCACTTGTAGGCACCCACCGAACCGTAAATAAGGTTGGGGTGGCGTGTGTGGTTGCGGCTGAGAGAGGTAGGTCTGCACTCTACCGTGGTTCTAGCGCGTCTCACACACACATATATATATATATATATATATATATATATATATATATATATATATATATATATATATATATATATATATATATACATATATATATATATATATATATATATATATATATATATATATATATAAATATATATATATATATATATATACATATATATATATATATATATATATATATATATATATATATATATATAAATAAATGCATATGTGTATATATATGCATATATATGCATTTAAGGGGCATATACGTATATATATGCATATATGTTTATATATTCATATATATATATATATATATATATATATATATATATATATATATATATATATATATATATATATATATATATATATGTATATGTATATATATATATATATATATATATATATATATATATATATATATATATATATATATATATATATATATAAATAAATGCATATGTGTATATATATGCATATATATGCATTTAAGGGGCATATACGTATATATATGCATATATGTTTATATATTCATATATATATATATATATATATATATATATATATATATATATATATATATATATATATATACACATATATATATATATATATATATATATATATATATATATATATATATATATATATATATATATATATATGTATATATATTTATATATATATATATATGTATATATATTTATATATATATATATATATATATATATACATATATATATATATATATATATATATATATATATATAAATATATATATATATATATATATATATATATATAAATATATATATATATATATATATATATATATATATATATATATATATATATATATATATATATATACCCGAGGAACTGGTAACACTCTGGCCATACAGAGGTCGCCGCAAGCCTTCCTGTTTTTCTATAAAGAGAGAGAAAATATATAAGAGAATTAGAACCTATATATATAAAAAAACATGAGGTAATAGTGTTAGAATATATATATAAAATAAATTAATCTCACACACATACACAGATCTCTGCAAGCCTTCCTGTTTTTCTATAGAGGGAGAGAAAATATATAAGAGAATTAGAACATATATATAAAAAAACATGAGGTAATAAAGTGTTAGAATATATATAAAAAAAAATACAAGAGAATTAGAACATATATATAAAAAACATGAGGTAATAGTGTTAGAATATATATATATATATAAAAACAAAACAAGAGAATTAGAACATATATATATAAAAAACATGAGATAATAGTGTTAAAATAAAAAAATAAATAAAAAATCATCACACAGGTACGCACACGCACCTTTCTCCTCTTAGCACTGAGCACGTTCCGCATGTTTACAGCCGAGTGTTGGGCCGTGTGCACCACCACCCGAGGCTCCATGAGGGTGAGGAGGTAACACCGAGTTGGGGTGTTAGCCTCGAGGATCACCACCTCCTCCTCACTAGGGGATGGGAGGGGACCAGGCGGCTCCTCTGAAGGGAAGATGATGTAATGATTAATAATAGTGATGATGATGATGATAATGATGATAATAATGATGATAATAATAATGATAATAAAAATAATAATGATAATGATAATAATAATAATAATAATTATAATGATAATGATAATAATAATGATAATAATAATAATAATAATATAATTTCACCCTAAAAGCACAAACCAAAAACACTTTATATGAAGGAGAAAGAGGAGGAGGAGGAGGAGGAGGAGGAAGAGAAGGATGAAAATGAGAATAAAGAAGAAGAAGAGAAGGATAAGGAGGAGAAGAAAGAAAAAGTATAAGGAAAACAATAAAAATAAAGACGAGACAAGAATATAGATGCATTAATATCCTACAACTTACGGTTCATAGGCGCCGCGTAGGGTGGGTAGTCGTGCTGGGCAAGGCTGTAACCCACACCCTCAAGCCTATGGTAAAAACCCGAGGATATGTTGACCTCACATGACCCGACAACCATGCGACACAGTGCTCTCTCGTTCAAATTACTGCAAAGGTGTTAAGATTGTTATTATTGTGATTATTGTTTATGTTTATTTATTATTGTTTGTTGTTTGTTTATTGTTTGTTATTACGACCCAGGTAATAATGGTGATATGATTATTATTATTTATTGATGTTTATTTATGTTTATTACTACCGTATTCAAGGTTAAAATTGAGGTCAAATAATAAACAAAAATATTCACTTATAATTATAGTTTAACTTAATTAAATAAAAAGGTCAGTGAAAGCTGAATTCTGACCTGTATTCAAGGTCAAAATTAAGGTCAAATATAAACAAAATATTTACTTATATTTGTAGTTTAATAATGATAAAAATAAAGGTCAGTGAAAGCAGAATTCTGACCTGCATTCAAGATCAAAATTAAGATCAAATAAATAAAAAATAAATAAATAAATAAAGGTCAGAGTGTAAGCATGTGTGTGTGTGTGTGTGTGAAGTTTTAGTACAAGTGTTACCTGTATTCAAGGTCACTGCTGATCTCTGAAAGCTTCTCACTGTTAAGGTCTGAAGGCAGCTCCATCAGGTAGAAGTAGTCCAAGGCCACGGCTCCTATCCGGGCCAGCAGGTTAGCCTCTGAAGGGCGAACAAAGGCTTGTAGAGTAACCAGTAATGGAAAATATAAATGCAAGAATAATATAACAAAGACGGAAATAATATGGATTTTTCTGAACAATTAGCTATGTATAAAATAACTATAATTCAACACCATGCCTATGATCCTATACTATCCTACCACACACACACACACACACACACTAGCCCATCCTACCAGTGGCTTCCTTGGTGTGTCTGTCCCAGGAGTAGGAGTAATCCCATAACTCCTGTGATTCGAGTAGGACTTGAGGGTCAAAGAGGGAGTATCTCAAGTACTCCTGACCCTCCTGCCCCACCGCCAGGAAGGATGATGACCCACGCCCGCCCACACTCGGCTCCTGCCCGCCCACAACGCTGCTCTGGGGTGGAAGACATTGTTAAGTGTTAATGTATTTTCTATGGTGTATAATGTATTTTTTATGATGTATTTTAAAGGAAGAATAGGTACTAACAATCTTATTGGATCTAACGAAGCTATTTCGAGACACTGGCCTAGGGTGGTGGAGGTTGTTATGTGTTAATATGTTATTCAGGATGTATAATGTATTTTTTATGTTATTATATAGGAAGATAATAGGTGCTAACAGTCTCTTGCAGAATGCCAAGCCATACTTTGCAAGCTTCTATACCTTATCTTATCTTACCTGACCTAACCTAACCTAATTTTACCTTACCTTACCTAACCTTACCTTACTTTACCTTACCTAACCTAAACTTACCTTACCTAACCTAACCTAACCTAACCTAACCTTACCTTACCTTACCTTACCTTACCTAACCTTACCTAACCTTACCTAACCTAACCTAACACACCACAACACACCACACCACACACCTCTTGTATATCCGCAATACCACAGATACAGAAGCCGACAGGATCCACAGTGAGTGACGATATCCCGAGCCACACATTGCAAGCCTCTATACCGCGCACCACCACAGTCACAAAGCTGCCTTGGTGCACAACACGGAGGAAGGGGGTGAAGCGCATCTTGGTGGGACCAAAGTAACCACTGTCCTGCACTGATTCTGTTAACTGTAGGACCATTGGGGAGGGAATGTGAGGAAAGGTTAGGTTAAGGGGAAGTATGTGTGTAGGTTAGGTTAGGGGATGTATGTGTAAAGATTAATTTAGGTGAAAATATAAACATAATCATAGCTTAATATACCTAAAATAAGATAGTTTTTAAGGCTATTAATATACTTTATATATATATACACAAACACAAAAAAAAAGATAATTTAAGCATTTTGTTGTAATTCATAAACAGACAAACATATATATATAAAATAGGAAGGAAAATAAACCCAACAAGCATAAAAATGGAAAAACCGAACAAGTGAATAAATGTCACGTAAGACTTCATAAAAACCACGTAAACCTATTCATAAGGTTAAGTTAGGGGGATGTATGTTTATAAATGACACATAAACCTAACCTAACCTAAGTATATTTATAACCATCATATAAACCTAACCTAAGTATATTTACAACCATCATATAAACCTAACCTAAGTATATTTATAAACGACATATAAACCTAAATTAACCTAAGTATATTTATAAACATCATATAAACCTAACCTCAGCTCACCTTGAAAGTCCAGGTAGCCGTCTCTACATATATTCCCATGTGTAGAGTCTTGCGGAGGCGGTATCTGTGTGTTGAGAGAATGTGTTCCTGGTCCTCCTCCCAGTACACCGGTAAGAGGGCAGAGCCTAGTGACCACGCCCATGACGACCAAGAGCCTTCCTCCAGGGACGGGTCTGGGGGGGATGCCAGGGACTTTGTATATGTGACCTGACCTGACCTGACCTAACCAGGGATTCAATATATATGACCTAACATACATGGTTAGCATATGAAAAATTAGATAAATAAATAAAAATATGGATTAAAAACAAAACAAAAATATATAATAGAAAAACACGACTAGAATATAAAATAAACACATAAAATAAATAAACACATAAAATGAAAACACATGAAAAAAAAAAATAATAGAAAGACACAACTGGAATTTAAAAAAAAAAACGGAATCAAAACACAAAAAAAAATAAACAATAGAAAAAATAGAAATACACAACTACCATTAATTTAAAAAAAAAAAAAAAAAAAAAAAACATACCAATAAAACAACATATCATCATCATCATCATTACATTACATTACCTTCTAACAACAAACCATCCACATCTTTTGGCACTCCAGGGGCGGCACTCTGTTCAGGATCACTCGCGGCACCCAGGTCCCCATAGTAGAGTGCCAGTGCCAGTTGGAGGAGGCGGAGGAACATGGGCAGCTGTGTGTCTGAGAGGCTGAAGTGTAGTTGAGGACAGAACACATCGTAACGGGTGCATAGTGGTTGTATGGAGTTAACGGACTCAAACTGCCTAACGAGCCGACAGGATAACGAGCACCGGTACATTAATGGCTCCTGGAAAGGGTGAAAGGGTGTTTAGGTTAGGTAGTTAAGGGTGATTGGTTAGGTGTTGTTTGGTAGTTAATAGAAATTTTTGTTTTCTATGTATTTACAGAGTTTAATTTGTCTAACGATTACTAAAAAAAATTAAACTGACGACTGTTAAAACAATATTATTCATCTGATAGTTTTCAATCTTCCCTGACACGTTTTTTTTATATAATTACACTAAAAATATTAAACGATTACGAATAAAATCAAAATACCGAACATTAAAACCATATTATTTACTTGATAGTTTTCAATCTTCCCCGACGCATTCCTTTTATCGAGGCAGACAGTGAGGTCAGTGAGGGTTGTCAAGTTACGCAGAATGAGGTCCTCGGCTGTTAAGTCTGAAACATATATGTAATGTTATTGAGTTATTTATTTATATTATTACATTATTTTTTAGTTTGTATGACATATAACAGTATTGTATTGATGATGTTTGGATTTTTGAATTTTTGTTTATTTCCTTTTTTATCGATCTATTTCAATTTTATTCCCTTTATATCTATCTCTCTCAATTTTTTTCCTTTTCATCCATTTCTTTTAATTATTAGTTTCTAAGTATCTACCACTTTCAATTTTTATCCCTTTTCCTTCTATCCTTATCTCACCAATGAAAGCCGGCGTCCACTGTCCATCAACTGAGCGGAACTCGAGTGTCTTCACATTGATGGAGAGTACAATGTCGTCCTCCACATACTTGAGGACCACATTATTGCACACCACACACACGTTATTGATGATGCGGTTGATGAGGCCTTGAACGTAGCTAGTCGGCACCTCCAGGTCCTGTCTGGGAGGGGAAATTAAAGGGTGAAATTTTGGGTGTAAGGGGAAATAGGTGATGAAAGACTTATACCAATGCAAGTGTCGTACCCTTTTAATGTGAAGAAAAAAAAAAAATAATAATAATAATAATCTCACCTCCTCTGCCTCCTCCTCACATCTCCAGTCTTAGTGCCGGCCCCACTTTGGCTAGATGACTCAGACCCTGCGGCCTCACCTCCCTTCAGCTTCAAAATGCACTCTACAGAAATAAATAAATGAGAAATAAATATATATAAGTAAATAGACGACTCGGATCTTGCGGCCTCACCTCCCTTCAGCTTCAAAATACACTCTATAAACAGATATATGTGAGAAATAAATATATAAAGTGAAAAAAATAATGTATATCTATTCAATTGAGGAAATATATATGTGGTGTTATTTTAGTTATGATTTTTTTTACTTATTCCCATCCACACACACACACACACACACACACATAGACACAGACTCATCCTAATAACAACAATAATAACAATAATAACACACATACACATCCAGACATCCAGTAATAACAATAACAATAATAACACAACTTTTAAACCATTACACACAGGAAAACGTAACCTAACCTAACCTCACACACACACACACACACACACACACACACACACACACACACACACACACACACATCCTAATAACAATAATAACAATACAACTTTTAAACCATTACACACAGGAAAACCGAACCTAACCACACACATACACACACACACACCCCTTCACCCACCCCGCCCCCCTTCACCCACATACCAATAGTGTTAATGGTGATCACTATGGGTTCGGAGGTGAGCTTGGTCCACGGCACATGAATTCTCAGCTCATGTATGTGTCCGTTGACGAAGGAGAAAGGAAGGCGTAACTCCTGCTCCAGCACCTCAAGCCGAAGGTCCAGGTTGTTGAAGACTGCATCCCCACCCCATAAAGACACCTTGTATGGGGGGAAAGGGGGAGTTTTTTTTTTTATTATTATTATTATTGTATAGTGTTATTGAAGACTGCATCCCCACCCCATAGAGACCTTGTATGGGGGGGTAAAGGGGAAGGGGAAGGTTGTTTTATTATTATTATCATTATTAGAGAATAAAGGGGAAGGTTTTTATTATTATTATTATTATTATTGTATAGTGATGTGTTAAGTTCCTACCCCATAGACAGCTTGTATGGAGGGAAGGAGGGGAAAGGGGAGTTTTTTATTATTATTATTATTATTATTATTATTATTATTATTGTATAGTGATATGTTAAGTCATTTTTATTTATATATATAAGATTATTTATTTATATTTGTTGTTTGGGTAGGTGTAGGACAACGTAACCTAACCTAACTTACCTTTATATTATACGTTATATATACTATCTATCCATCTATAGATATTGTTTGCATGGGGTAGAGAGGAAATATATATTTTTTTCTATATCATTATACACTGCTTAAACAAAAAAGAGAGAGAGAGAGAGAGAGAGAGAGAGAGAGAGAGAGAGAGAGAGAGAGAGAGAGAGAGAGAGAGAGAGAGAGAGAGAGAGAGTGGTTACCTGTGAGTCCTCTGGTTTAAGGTTCTTGATGTATTTATCCACATAGCTAAGGATGATAGGAGTTATGTAGGACTCTATGCGTAACATCCTTACCAGCCTCCCTCCCTCGTAGGACCTAAGGGAGACAGTGTAGTAGTAATAATCATAATAATAATAATAATAATGATAAACTGTTAGTATTATTTAATTTCCTATCAATCTACAAACTCTATTAAGATATATATAAGATAAATACATACATGATTTATTTTATATAGTAGATATAATAATAATGATGATTTCAATAATAATTTGTTAATATTATTCAGTTTCTTACTAATGTACAAACTCTATGAAGATAAGACGTAAATATATATGTTACTTCCTTAATATCATAAAAATGGAATGATAATAATAGTTAATATTATTTAATTTCCAACTAATCTATAAATTCTATTAAGATACATATGGGATAAATATATGATATTTCTTTAATACCATAAAAATATAATAGTAATAAAACACATAAATATATACACCATTTCTATAATACCTAAAAATATAATAGTATTAATAATAATTCTATCACTATTATCAATAAACTCTGTTAAGATACATAAAACATAAATACATGCACCACATATTCAATAACATAAAAACAGGTAAAGATTAATAAGACGATCCATTCGATATCTCGTTACCTTGGCATATAAGGATTTCATGATATCTATACAATTGAACGTGCCAATCGCGCTGCCCTATTGGCGCCGCTACCAATTAGATCTTTCCACGCTAGGTTCAGTTATGCTTTTCATCTGTTTTAGGGACAGGTCATGTCACTCAGGTGTTCCTATACAGACTCATTGTCAGTTGTTGATATGGCGTTTCTTGTGAAGGATGTTATTTGTCCTATGGTGATTTTTGTGGAACATATTTCAAGGACTGTGAAGGGTTACTCAAACTGTTAATGAGACATGGTTTAGTGCCTGAAAAGAAACTTTGTGAAAAGTGCGGGAAGGAGTGCCGTGTAGATATACACTAAGCTCTACCCACCTCCATCGCCTTAACAATAACCACACCACAGCGGTGAGTCATAACGATATAATTTTGGAGGTCCTTTGTTAGGTTAGGTTAATGTCCTAGCGGGGGTTCCAGGGGGGAGCGCAGCTCCTTCTGCTAGGTTAGGTTAGGTTGGGTTGGGTTAATGTCCTAGCAGAGGGTCCATGGGACGGCGCAGGCCCCCGGCTAGATTAGGTTATGGTTAGGTTAGGTTAATGTCCTAGCGGGGGGAACCAGCTAGATTAGGTTAGGTTAGGGAATTTCGAAATTTTCTTTGCTTTTTGAAGGCTCACATTTCGCTTATTTTTCATCCCCCCCCAAAACCCCCGATTCCCCAGGATCCCCCAAGCTTGTTTGAAGGGATAGGTAGCGTTGGTAGGGAATCGGGGTGGCGGACTTATAATCCAGAATTACCTATTTACCTAAAAACGCAATAATAATAATAATCTTAATATGACTATTAGAAAAATACTGAATACTAATAATTTGACATCGGGAAAAGAATGAACTCTTATTTTTCACATCGCACTTCAACTCTTAGTGATGATAAATTAACAAATAAAAGGCGGGAAAATATACTTACAATTCTCCTTTGTATTTCCTGTAATTTGTAGCGTCATAACACTAAGGAATGATGAATGAGAAGGTAATAACTGACACTAACACACTTTTCTACCGACTCTGTTTACCTTTTGACGTCACCATTACCTCCTTCCTCCTCCTCCCCTTGTGACCTGTTGTAGACTGTCATTTATTTCCTTATCTATTACTAAAGTACGCTTGTGTATATTGACTTTATTTATCTATATGTATTTTTTGGTGTTGTTATTTAATGGTTTCTGTTTTATTTAGTTAGCGGTGAAAATAACTAATTAATGGGCGGTTTGTGAAGAAAAAACGTGGCAGATACTATAAACTAGAGTTTAGTAAAACAATGAAAACATTGTATAATGCATTTTTTCTCCAGAAACACTGATTCCATTCCGGGTATCCTAATCAGTACGTACGATCGATCAATGATGACAAATCATCAACAGTAATAGATAAGGGTTTGTTTACTTATTTATCTTCTGACACTTATTCTGTTTTTAGAAACTTAGTTTTTATTTTTACAGTTCCAATACGTGAGGTTCGGGCAGAGGTGTGGCAGCGGTGGGCCCCCAGGCTGGCCGTGGTAGTAACATTTATTAAAACTACACGACAAGACAAGAACGTTGATCAAATATTTCAAACTCATACTGATATTTTTCTACAGTCAATTTAGTGTTTTAAATAGCAAGTATATATGGGTTCAGTTTATTGTTACCATATTATAGCTTATGCGATATGTAAAATATATATCAAAATAATTATTTTGTGGATAAAAAAATTAGTAGGTGTCCGTAAAACAATGATAGAAAAAATATATATATTGTCTTGGTATTATTGGAATATTATTGTTACAGTGATAATAATTCGGCGAGCTGAACACTTGCCAGCAGCCATCGTGTGACCACAGCGTTCTGGGTTTGTCAGTACAAAAACAAGGCTGAAAATGTCTAGTGAAGAAAATTATGGAAGAGATCGTGGAACAAGAATGAAGCGATGCAGGAAGTGCCAATATACTGGTAAAGTTAACAGCGACGGGCTCTGTGGGAGCTGTAATGAAGAAGTGAAGAGCAACCGGAAAATATGTACGGCATGCAAGCATTGGGTCGAGAGAGGAGTTGAGTGTACAAGATGTAGTTGCAGTCTCTTGCCTCTTGCAGTCTCCTCAATTCTTTAGTTTTTATGTAGGTAACCACCACCACTTCCTGCCAGAAAAAAACAAAGACAAAGAAAAATAAGCAAATTCCTATCCTACCACCACCACCTTTAATCCTCCTCCTGCCCCCCCAGGTTCAGTGTTCGGTTAAGATGACACCGTTCTCCTCCACTATGAGACTCTCCCCCCAGCCTGACACTCGCCAACAGGAGATGAGCAGGCAACTCGAGTCTGTCATTGTACTGGTGAGTGGAGGAGTTGTATATTGTTTTTTTATTTTTATTTATTTATTTTTTTTATCAGGTTAGTTTGAGTTTATTGTATATATATATATATATATATATATATATATATATATATATTTTTTTTTTTTTTTTTTTTTTTTTTTTTAACCTATTTTTTTTTACTAGTTTTTATTATTATTTTTGTATTTATTTACTTCTTTTTTTTCACTTTTGTATACAGTTACTTTGAGTCCATCTTTTATTTTCTGATTTTTATTATTCTACTATAGTGCTTTTTTCCAATTTTGTGATATTCCAATTTTGTGACCGAGACCAATCACCATCTCGTTAAGTCCAGGTACAGTAAAATGGTCATTTCAATTAATATTCTTATGTTCTTGTTCTTGTTCTTGTTTAAGTTTAGGTGGTATTCACCACGGTCAACCTGGGGGTCCGCCGCTTCCACACTTCTTCATATACTGGTATTGGTCCAGTATGGAGTTTGACCCAGCCCCTCTGGTAGTTGGGCCGTGTGCTATATGAGGCTCATCTGGAATGTTTTCTAGGAATTTATCCAGCCTCCTCTTGAAAGCCTCTGTGCTGCATCCGGATAGATCTCTGATGGTTCTTGGGAGGCAGTTGAAGAGTCTTGGTCCGATGGTGGGGAAGCTTTCTGCCTGGATAGTTTTAATCCTTTGAGAGGCACAGTCCAATGACCTCCTTGTACAGGTCCTCCCAAATCTAGGATGGGTCTGACCGTGTATTCCTTCTCCTCTTTGTGTTGGGGGATTTGGTACTGTGCCCTCTAGGATTTTCCAGACATAGATGATCATATATCTCTCTCGTCTTCTTTGTAGGTCATTTGGTCATTTCAATTAATATTCTTATAGATAATGTTTATGTTTGTCTGTATTTTCCTTTATTGTAGGATGTATAATGACATGTATTTGTGTATAAACAAGGACAAAAATAGGACTTAAATCACCATAAGGTTAAGGATTCCAATTTTGTGGCTTGCAATGTTGACCAATTTCATGCAGAATTGGAAGGAGCAGTGTATTTTTCTATTTTTTCCTACTAGTTTTTAATTCTCTTTTTTTTCTTTTCTTTATTTCTTCCTCTAAAATTTGCTTCTCATATATATATATATATATATATATATATATATATATATATATATATATATATATATATATATATTTTTTTTTTTTTTTTTTTTTTTTTTTTTTTTTTTTTTCACAGGATAATTTTTGGCATTTTCATTTTACATTTTTCACCACAATTTCCTCTCATCATATTTCATTTTTTTTTCACCACATTTTCCTTTTTTTCCCGCCACAGGAGAAGTTTCTATTTTTTCTACAAGTTTTTAATACTCTCTTTTTTTATTTTATTTTTCCTCTAAAATTTACTTTCTCACCACACCTTCCTGTTTCCCCGCCACAGGAGAAGTTTCCCAAGTCCCAGATTGATGTTTACGTGACAGTGATCGAGGATGACGGGTCACTGCCGCCGGCCTGGCACTGTGCCATGCCAACATTGATGTGTACGACCTGGTGGTGGGCTCCTCTGTGGTGTATGTGTGTGTGTGTGTGTGTGTGTGTGTGTTTACCTAGTGTTAGTATACAGGGCCTGAGTTACACTTGTCTGGTCCTGTCTCAGTATCTATATTTGTAGCTTTTCCTTCAGTTGATGTACATTCTTTGCCATTATCACCTCTTCCTTCCTTCCTTCAGTTCATTCCAATTATCTATATTTCTTTTTTGTATTGTTCAAGAAAATTTCTGTTTGCAATTTTTTCTTGTGTCCTCAAATATCTAGCCTCTCCTTTTCTTATCAATATTATGCCTTTTCTATCTGTTTCCTCAAAGGTTATTCATCAATTTATATATTGTAATTAAATCACCTCTCTCTCTTCTTTCTTTTATTGTTGTTAAGTTGCATTTCTTTTAATCTTTCCTCATATGTTAAGTCTTCCAATTAGTTGCTTCCAATTTTTCTCTCCCTCTCTCTTTCTCTCTGTGTTTTCTTACCTTGTTTGTGTGTCTATTTATCACTCTCACTCTCTCTCTCACTCTCATCTTTGCTGTGATCATTGTAGTTATAATTTTCATCATCATATCTTTATCTAGGAAATAAAAAGCCATACGTATATTCCTTCACAATCTTCTACCCACAGACATGGCACAACACCAAGCTATATGTCGACCCCACACGGGCAGAGGAGGAGGAGCAGAACGAAGGGGGAGGAACAGGAGCAGGAGGGAGTCACTTAACCATAGGAATGATACCTAAATATGCTGGGGGACAAGTGGGTCTCCTGGTGCAAGGGGGCGGACAGAGCTCTTCCACAAGCCTATCTGAAGGTTAGAGCTTTGTAACTCCATCCATGCTCTGGCCAGGAAGGTGAGTGTGTGTCAGGGTGAGGGGAAGGGTGAGGGTGAAGGACGGTGAGAGAGAAAAAAAGTGTAAGAGAGATAGGGTGAGGGGAAAAAAAGAGGATGAAAGGTTGGGAGAGAGAGGAAAAAATGGAGACAAAAGGAGGAGGAGGAGGAAGGGGAAACGAGAAGTGTGAGAGAAAGAGGAAAAGGTAGATGAATGTAGATAGATAGAAAAATAGATAAAAATGTGTAGATAGATAGATAAATTGTAAGATAGATAGAGTAAGAGAGAGAATGTATCTTAACTCTTCTCTCTCTCTCTCTTCTCCCTTCTTTATTAATTATTCTTTCTCTCCCTCCACAGACGTTGTTGGACCACTTGGAGGAAACTCTTCCCTCCTCCTCTTCCTCCTCCTCATAACCTCCTCCTTCACATCTTCATCTATTTTTTTCACTTAGAGGTAAAACTGAAGTCATTTTTAAGTTTTTTGAAAAGCTAGGTTTTTTTTTTTTTTACCTCCTTACATTCCTTCCCTGTTTGTATAATTGAAACAGGGTAAGTATGGCTGGGAATTTAGTTATTTGTTTGTTTCATAATGTTTTGATTTCAATACAAATGTTTTTTTTTTGGTCTTGTTTTGAGGTAATATTTCTTGTGTTGTGTATTTTTTTTCATTGTTGATTAATACTATTATTATTATTATTTTTCTTAGTAGTAGTAGTAATAGTAGTTGTAGTAGTAGTAGTAGTAGTATATTAATTATCGATTTGTTAAATTAATTTTCATGCCTTTTGAACTATAAATATGTATTATTATTATTGTTATTATTATTATCATTATTATTATTATTATCATCATTATTATTATTATTATCATTATTATTATTATTACTATTCCTCCCAGTCACGGCATTGAACCATCTCACTTCACAACATAATAAAAAGTCAAAATATGTATCCATGACTGTCTATATACCAGGCTGACATTGGCTGACATCCTTCTTCCTTGGTGTCAGCTGTAGGGTGAGAGGTGCACATTCTTCAAGCAGCTGACTTTTCAATGGTTCAGTCCGTTAAATCAGAAGTCCGTTAAATCGCGGGTCGTCTGTATATCCACATACATTCCTAATATATTTACCTTTAGCAGCACTATGGCGTGGAGCTACCTAGTTCAAGGGATTATGTCATTACCTTTTCATGCCTAACCACACTTATTTGAACAGCTAAATGATGTCTGGAGTGAGGTTTGAGGTCAATATAAGGTGTGTTGGTTATCACTGCTACCCTCATGACCTCTCCTGACCTCTCCTCAGGTGTCGGGTGAGGCAGGTCAAGATGCACCCGTCACCCTCACCCTGCAAGTTTAGTACGAAAAATGGTACAACATTTTTTTTTTACCTTCACACTGTACCATACAGTGAATATTATTTTGTACTATAATACCG
>JAXIVD010004525.1:0-35348 GCA_036785275.1 Cancer borealis | reverse complement strand
AGGAGGAGGAGGAGGAGGAGGAGGAGGAGGATAATATAGCAGGTAGGAACATGTAACAAAAAGTCTCCAGGTATATAATGAGGTTACCTGCTTAAGTAGACTATTTTGTTCAACAGTTCCTTATTATTGGTATGAAAGAAGGACAAAAACGTGAGAAGGTTCCTCCCTCCCCGCCAAGCATTCCATCTGGTATAATTTCGGCAGGTAAAAAAACCCAAAAAAAACCATATGTATTGCAAAACATGATAACGGTAATCCACAGTGGACAAAAAACAAAGGAAGTATCTGCATTACACATTAATTGGATGTGTTTTTAGCATCGCAACACACTAGTGGGTATGATATTAAACTCACGGATACCTAGAAGAGAGCGAGGCCACTTGTATTGATCAAACTAATTACACGTATGATTATTTTTACCATTCACTTATCTTAACAATTATTTAGTAAGTCATTCATTGCTGGAGCCCATTACACCCACAGGCAGTTTATTGCATTGGGTAACAGCACGATTAGAAGAAGAAAAAAAACTGACACCAATTATAATATATTACTCAAATTCGATCTTCTTGTATGTAAGGAACGAGGACGAGAAGGGAACCGCGTGTTAAGAGGTGGTTGTCGGCAGCCAGTTATACATTGAGAATATAATGTAACGTGATGGTAAGACCTGGAACATGCGATGCACCTCTGTTACCCAATCACAAAGACATGGAACTATTGAGAGTGAGCGTACAATATATCAGCGTGTCGCAAGACTTATCCCGACATTAAGAGTCAAACATTACGAAGAAAAGATGAAACTGCTCTGTCTGTTCGTGAAATAAAGAGGAAGAAAGAGAAGAAAAATACGAATAGACTTGATGCAGGTCTTCAAGATTTCTTTTTGATAGATTTGACAATATCGATCACTTGAAAATCTTTGAACTACGAACTATTGCGATGAGAAGAAATGATCAGAGCGAAGAGGAAGAGGAAGAGGAGGAGGAAGGAGATAAGAAGGAAGATAAAAAAGGAGAAAGAAAAAAAGGAAAAGTATTGGTAAGATGAGGGTGGGAGAAGGGGAAGGAGAAGTAGGAGTAGTAGTAGTAGTTGGAGGAGGAGGAGGAGGAGGAAGAGGAAGAATAAGATAGCAAAAACTCTTGACATGGTTGCTAAATGTAGCATTCAAAGTATAATTCCGCTGCGGGTGACAAGATCAGGTTTTGCTGAGTGCCGCGGTGGTCCTGCTAAGCACCACTGACTTTGCTTTTCCTTGGAGGAGATTTAATTTTCCTTCCCTGAGATGTGGTACTTTTTTTCACGTTTAATTTCAAGGAACGGAGGACGCTGAGTGTAATTGATTCTCGGGCTGCTGTGTGTGGATACGTGCGTGCGTGGGAAGCTGTGTGTGTGGGGGTGGGTGGGGGGGGCTGGGGAGGGAGATGCAATGCAGGAAAATGTGTGGACTCTGATTGGACAGAAAGTATTATAGTGTTCATGAGTGAGTTTTTTTTAGTTTGCATTGCTATAGTGTTGATTTTTTTTCTATTTAAAGAGTAATTGCAGCGACAGCAATATTTCATCACTTTTTTGTTTTTGATTAAGAAAATCCGCATTACACTTTTTTTTGCACTTCATTTCTCGTTTTATTTATACGCATACACAGTTATATGCCATGATTGAGTATTCTCCCCCCTTCCTCAAGCTTCGGCCCCTCCATTTTTCTGTCCTTTTGTCTCTATCAAGTAGATATTATGTTAGTAAAACTCGTATTCTTTAGTCAAGTAGAGCAACACCCTTTTCAGTTCTTGAATTATACATCAACGTCTCTCTCAACACAACCCTGAGCCCATCCTTCCTTCAAAACAATCCACAATAGCCAGACAAAATATCAGCTTATTTTTAATGATATGCAAATTTGGAAACGTGCGTAATTGCAAATATAACTAAAAGTAAAGACAATTTCAGCCTTTATGTACCGTGAAATTATACTCATTCTTAATAGAGATAATTAGGGTGGGCATTCATCTAATTAAGGAGGCGCCTTCTTTGTTAATTACCCTTTTAGTGATTAGGATAAAAGAGGTGATGAAAAGATCTAAGTTTCAACGTGAAATTAAGTGGAGGAGATGGAGGAGGAAGAAAAGATGGAGATAGATGTAGGAGAGGATGAAAGAGGAGAATTCTTGGAAACAATGTCTACCTAATATTCAGTGAAGAAACCTCGGAAGTTGTATGTATGTGTGTGTGTGTGTGTGTGTGTGTGTGTGTGTGTGTATGTGTATGTGTGTTTGTGTGTGTGTCTGTGTGTGCGTATATAACATCTGTGGTAAAATAAGGCATAAAAACAGTCCAACATCATATCATACATACAAGAGGACAATATCGGGGAAACATTTTTTGATCCCTTCCATAATAAATCACAGTGTTGAGCCACCACAGGTAACACATTCCCACGACAAGGTGATGGGAGGGGAAGAGGAGTGACGGAAACCTTCCTCCATCCCTTGCTTGGGTGAAAGGGACGAGAAAGGGACGGTGGGAAGGGAAGGTAAGGTAAAGAAGACTGACCTTCCTCCCTCCCTTCCTTCCTCCCTTCATTTCTCCTTCGCTTGGTTGTGGCTGCGGAGAGACGGAGATGCCTGGTGAAGGACGCGCCTTCCTCCCTCCACGGCCGGTGATCCTGCACAAAAATGGCAATCTGGCTGTTGGGATGAGTGTCGGCCGATACAAAGGGCGTCACTTGGCCGGCATATTAGAGCTGAGCGGCCCACACGCGCAGAAAGGACACAGCCAAGTGGATAATTGAAGACACGGCAACGACAATGGACTGGGGCGAAAAGTCAACTGCCTGTCGTGATGCGTGCGTGGTCGACCGATTCCTCCTCCTCCTCCTCCTCCCCCTCCTCCTCCTCCTCCTCCTCCTCCTACTCCTTCTCTTGGTTTTTTTGTTTCATTATCTTTTCTTCCTTTTCTTTCCTTCCTCCTAAGCACTCAGTGTCCATCTACTTTTAAGGATCTCTCTTGAGGTAAGGAAGAGATGTAAAGAGTGAAAGATTAGGTGGTAAAGGGAGGAGGAGGAGGAGGAGAAGGAGAAGGAGAAAGAAGAGGGAGGAGAAAAATGGGAAGAAGAAAAATGAGGAGAAGGAGGTGTGTGGGGAGAAGGAGGAGGAGGCGGAGGCAGAGGAGGAGGAGGAGGAGGAGGAGGTGGAGGAGGAGGAGGAGGAGGAGGAGGAGGAGGAGGAGGAGGAGGAGGAGGAGGGCTGGAGACCATAGTGAGGCGTCAACAACAACAAAGAATAGAGACCCACCACCACCACCACCACCACCACCACCACCATCACTGACACAGAGTGGGAGAGAAAAAGACAACAAAAAGAAGAAAAGAAAACATCCCACGTCCTCCGCGTCGCCCATAGTGAAGTGGGTCGCGGCGGCACAAGAAACAGTGAGGACGGACCTCGCTAAACCGACGCTCGTTTCGTTGGACCACAAGACTTACACTGAGGTAACATTCAACTTCACATCCGCTCACGAGAACGTACAGCTCCACGCACCATGCATAGCCTTAAACTATATTACCAAAGGCACTCGAGGATCTTAGTGCTGAAGCATCTCTCTACGTCGTCTCACTGGGATCATAAACACTAAAAATACCCGCCTAGAGATACGCCATCACACTGCCCAAGGACTCACCGCCCCCTGCCAAAAGGTCTCCCAAGTAAACAGTTTCAGTTCACGGTCGCTATTTAGAAGGCGAGGCTATAGCTAATGGGATTGAGCCTCTGAACGGCCAGCTGCTGTGATTGAGATCTGATCGTCGCCCGCTGGAGGCGCGTGGGCGGAGGGACACCAATTCACTTCTGGCTTCCGGAAATAATTTTTTGAAACGCAGCAGCTGGCGGGACGGGACGGGCGGCGGCAGGGTTCAGGTTTCCAGTAGCGCGACGCCTCGTGCTGGAGAAGATTGATGATATACTGGCGATAAAACGATGCGCTTCTTAACGCGAATAATGAAACTCTTTCCGGGAGCATCACGACCCGAGCCTCATGCGGGACGCGGGTCGAAGAGAGGCGCTGCTTCCTGCCGGCCGTCCAGAGAGTGGGCCGAGGGGGAGGATTCTTGTAATTGATAGTCAAATAATCGATAAATCAATCAATCCGCTTTCTATTAGTCCATCAATCTCGCCATTAATCAATGTGTCTGTATTCATTTGTATATATCTATTTGTTTATCAATTTATCTATAGATGAGTCAATCAGTCAATCAATCATCTCTGTATTAGTATTTAAAGAGTAAACAAAACAGACATGAACGAAAAAAAATACTTAAGTGAATGTAGGAAGGAGACATAAAAGAAGCAAGGAAGAATGGAAGGAAGAAAGAAAAAGGAAAACAAAGAAGGCAGGAAGACAGGAAGCAATAGAAAAAAGGAAGGAAGAAGGAAACTGAGGGAGGGAAGGGAAACATCTGGGCATGGAGGGATGTGATGAAGGGTAGGTGTGAAGAGGAAGAGGAGAACGGATAGGGAAAGAACGAGACGGGAAAGTAAAAAGTAAGAATAAGAAGACAGAGACAAACAAACGGACAATTCAAGGCATAAAAGGGTTAAAGGTAGGAGGAAAGAAGGAAAGGAAGGTAAGGAGAGGTAAAGCAAGGTTAGGAGAGGTAAACAAAAAAGGTAAGGACTTGTATGCATGGAAGAGGAGAAAGAATACAGTGGCAGGGAGTGAAAATGAAGATGACGGTAGATGGGTTGAAAATAGGTGTTGTTGGCGAGGCTGGAGACTCTTACCAACCACAAAACAGTACCTATAGCAAGACTTATGGAACGCAAACCACAGTAAGAGGATGAGTAAGTACGTACATTTGCGATACTCCTCAAACATAATTTCCTTGAGAGTTGCTCCAGTGTTTTGATGTTGATGAAGGAATAAAGACCAATTCTTATGTTATAAAAAAAAGTATATAATTAAGTGTTTTAAAAAATATATGTTTCTCTCTCTCTTATACCCAGAAAAAATACATATAAACATACCAAAGCACAACAACTTTTTAATATCAGATAAACTCCCACCTTCAATGTAATATGAATCGGCCGAGCATTACCTGAGCGGCTCGTTACCTGTGTGAGGGAGGCATACAGAGGCTGCTTCACTGTGGAGGCTGCATGAAGCGAGGCTGCTTGTATGATTATGAGAGCAGGTAGTGCTTAGCTAGGAGGGGCGTCGAGGTAAGTAAGTAGACAGGTTCTGAGAGGTTGAATAAGATAGTTGTGTTGTAGGAATTATGAAGGGTGTTGGGGCAATATTGGGCTATTTTTTAAAACTTTTTTTTCTCTCTCTCTCTCAGCAGTCTCATTAGTCGTATATTCCATGATTCATTTTGTATTTAATTCGCTTAATTAGACACAAGTATAGGTGTGTGTGTGTGTGTGTGTGTGTGTGTGTGTGTGTGTGTGTGTGTGTGTGTGTGTGTGTGTGTGTGTGTGTGTGTGTGTGTGTGTGTGTGTGGTGGGTGGCCTGCTTCCCTTCCCCTCCCCTCATCCACCCAAGCTAAATTGGAAGTAGAAGGTCCTGCGGGCTTGCTTACACCATTCCCATCCCCTATCACACACACACACACACACACACACACACACACACACACACACACACACACACACACACACACACACACACACACACACACACACACACACACACACACACACACACACACACACACACACACACACACACACACATTTTCTCCGTCACAGATCGGCCTAAACAGCACTGGTATAAAACGCAATAGTGTCGAGTATACTGACGAACGGGATTGTACGAAGATGGGAGGAGGAGGAGGAGGAGGAGGAGGAGGAGGAGGAGGAGGAGGAGGAGGTGGAGGAGGAGGAGGAGGAGGAGGAGGAGGAGGAGGAGGAGGAGTGAGCGGCAGGAGGAGGGTGGAGGGCAAACGCACAAAGCCCCCCTCACAATGGTTCGGCCAGCTCAGGGGTGAGGCCCAATTTGTTCAACAATTAGCCTGTTAGTGAACCCTCGGTCCTTTGTGGCTTGTCAAGAGCGGTAATTGTGGGATTTGATCAAATTACGCCACAAGGTAACACGCTGCCCTGTTTGCCCTCCACCTGGGCGGCCGATCCTCTTTTGTCTGCCTCGATGGGGAGACACGCAGGCGACGGCGGGGCTTACTCGTGGTAATTACATCGCCGCCTTACTCCGAGAAGCAGTGCTGGTCCTCCTGCCTTCCTTGACTGCCCCTTCACCCCGAATCCTGATTCTTGGATTTATTTTGCTTGCACCATTGAATTACTGCTGCTACTGGTACTGTTCCTACTGCTTTTACGACTACTACTACTACTGCTACTATTGCTACTACTACTATTACTACTACTACTACTACTACTACTACTACTACTACTACTACTACTACTACTACTACTACTACTACCACCACTATTACCATCAACATATCATCATCCATAACGCGATGCAAAATTGATAATGTTAACTGCCATGTTTATTTATGGTGTCACCGAGATGGTTTCAGTAACAGTTAAGAACACAGACTGATGAAGAGATGCACAGCCAAACAACCAGACACATGGACAGACAGACCCACAGACAGACAGACCCACAGACAGACAGACCCACAGACAGACAGACCTACAGACATACGGCCACAGAAATGCGGACACACACGCACACAAACGTATGGGAACAAAATGGTGTTCTATCTTTAGTTCATCATCATCATCCTCCTCCTCACTATCATCATCATCATCATCGTCAATAAACCATCACCATCCCTCGTCGCGGCGCCAGGAAGTTACCCCTTTCACGCCCCTCACCTCGCTACGCCTCGGGCTGATTTATATACCTGGCCGGCTACAGGTGTATGTGTGTGTGTGTGTGTGTGTGTGTGTGTGTGTGTGTGTGTGTGTGTGTGTGTGTGTGTGTGTGTGTGTGTGTGTGTGTGTGTTTGATTTACATCACGTTATGCAACACACACACACACACACACACACACACACACACACACACACACACACACACACACACACACACACACACACACACACACACACACACACACACACACACACACACACACACACACACCTGTTAATTACCTACACACCTCTCTCACTCAAGGTCATGAAAACCAATTAAGAAAAGACAACGAATGAAAAAAAGTTATTGAATAAGTCAAACAATAGTAATAATAATAAATAATAATAATGATGATAACAATGATAACAATGATAATGATAATGATAACAATAAAAATTCATACATCTCTGGAATGTTAATGGATCGAAGTGAAGGATCGAAGACGAAAAGAATTACATAAAAAAAAACTACATCAGATTTCACTAAATGGTTACTCTTACCTCTCCTCCTTAATAAATTACCTCCATTACCTTTACCTCCATCCAGTTTTCCCTCCTCTTTCCCTCCATACAACGCCTCCCTCTCTCCTCTTTCTCCTCCTCTTTCATCTCCTACGTTCTTAATCTATTTCATTTATCACACATTTCTCATTCACTCTATCTATCTATCCTCATATCCACTAAGAAATATCCACTCACACACCTGTATATATACCTACCTGTCTACCTTTCTCTCCTCTTGTATTCTCGCTCCTCCCTCCTTCCTTCCATCCACACCCATCTTCTTTTCTCTGTTCGTTTTCTTATCATTCACTATCATAGGCAAATATTCTACCGTTTTTCCCGGAATTTATAAATTTTTCAAACTCTTTCTTACTCTCTCTTTCTCTCTTTTTCTCTCTCTACCACCCACCTTCACACACTCCCACACGCGTCCTTCCCTCCTTTCCTCCCCTTCCTCCCTCCCTTCCTCCCTCCCATGCCCTGAAGACGCTCTGTGAACTCCTGAATAAAAGAAACAGATAAGGAGAATCTAAGCCGCCCCACGAGATCCCAGGAACCCACACGCAGCCTCGGCTCCTCCCAAGGGGCGGCCGGGACCAGTGGAGCGTCGGGAGACCACCACAGGACTCCGCAGGATACCGTAGGACACCGTAGGAGGACTATTGTTGTCTCTCTGTCCCCACATCATTAACGAAGATCAAGGCAGAGGATTACAGGAGCTTACGAGTTACTGAGGAAGGACAAGGATAATGATGGTAAGAAGAGGAGGAGGAGGAGGAGGAGGAGGAGGAGGAGGAGGAGGAGGAGGAGGAGGAGGAGGAGGAGGAGGAGGAGGAGGAGAGGAGGAGGAGGAGGAGGAGGAGGAGGAGGAGGAAGAGAGGAATCAGCAGCCAAGCCTAAATATCATGATTCTTGACTATAAGCACCATATCCGTTAGTGCAATATTAGCATCATGGATCATTATTTTTATTACTGTCATTATAATAACTCTCCTTCATCACTGTTATCGCTTGTCATCATTATTAAAGATTCTTCACCACTACCGCCACCACCACCACCACTACCACCACCTGACGCCCTGAGACTTGCAGGTGTGAGAACTGCATATGACAATCTCCTCTCGTAACGCCTCACAGTATCATGTATTGTGAGTATAGGTTGTAGGGGCTTTGAGGTGTGGGCTGACAAGGAGGGCTGACAAGGAGGGCTGACACTGATTTTATTCTCTCTAAGCTAACAATCTAGACTAAAGTATTGGAATTGAGGACGAGAGACAGAAAACTACAGGAGAAAAATTATATACTAAGAAACGAACACTGGCTAAAGATACCACTGAGGCCCAAGACAGAGAAATCACCTTAAGAATGAGAGATAAGCCTTGAAACCTATTAGCATGATGAGTATGAGAGGACTGGGAATTAGGGTGTGATTAGGGTCTTCAAACAGGTGACCAAGACGTGGGTTAAGGTAGATGAAACACGGGCACCCCTAAAATGGGATGGCTGGAGGGCTGAGAGGCGATGAAGTGTGGAAGGGGAGAGGAAAAGTGGAGGGTGGAGGAAGGAGGAATAATGAGGAAGTGAATAGTGAAGGTGGATCATAGAAGGCATATTATGTTAGGAGATAAGGGTTGTGGGTGGAAGAATAGGGTGGAGGTGGAGATGGTGGAGGTGGTGGAGGAGGGGAAGGACTGATGAGGGCAAGGTAGGGAGGTGAAAGAGAGAAGGAAGGAAGGGAAGGTAAAGAAGGTGCGGCCTAATCTCAACAGAAGAGATAGGTGGGTGGGTGGGGAGGGGGAGGAGGTGGTGGTGGGGTAGGTAGGCCACACGCCCGCCCACCAACCTAACCTCTTCCGGCCGCCCACAATGCCCCACGCCTTCCAAGATGACCAGGGCAGCTTTTTCCCACGGTGGCAGGGGAGGGGAGAGGACAGTGTGGATTTCAAACTCGATTAAACTTTTGGAAATTCAGGGGAAGGAAAGGAAAATCTCGACCCATGCAAGGAAGGGAAATCAATGGGTGAAGACAGAGATTTCCTTAACAATGCAGCTTATAACTACTTCATGTCCTACTCCCTTTTACTGTATTCTCTCTCTCTCTCTCTCTCTCTCTCTCTCTCTCTCTCTCTCTCTCTCTCTCTCTCTCTCTCTCTCTCTCTCTCTCTCTCTACTCGGAAGAGGCATAAAATGATTTCCAGGAAGAGGAGGGAGATGATGGGGAAAGGGAGGGAGGGAAGGGAAGGAGGAAGGGAAGGGGGAAGGGAAGGGGAGTGCTGAATGGCCGGATTACGATCGGGTGCAAGACGTGAAGACAGCTGAGGAGGAGGAGGAGGAGGAGGAGGAGGAGGAGGAGGAGGAGGAGGAGGACAAGGAGGAAGACGAAAAAACTAACGACAATGATGATGATGATGATGATGAATATGTGAGTAAAAAGAAGAATGAGTAAGTATATTAAAGCGACGATGATAAAAATAATATAAAAAAAAAGGCAGGAGAGGAAAAAACTAAAAAAAGAAGAAGTGTAGAGATAAAAAGAAGACTGGAGGTGAACGGAGGACAAAAATAAGGAAAATAAATATGATTACTCTTTATGAAGGTGACATAGCACACTAAACACTATATTGAAGAAAGAAAAAGAGACAGAGTTGAGAAGAGAAAAAACAAAATGCGAGAAATAAATGAAATAAACGAGATGAAAATTGATGAAAAACGAAGTAAAAAAAAAAAAAAACAAAGTGTAGAGGAAACGAGAGGAAAGGCAACAAGGTACAAAGGATTATAGATAAATGCGAGATAGATAGAGGGAGGGAGGTAAGGGAGGGAGGTAAGGGAGGGAGGTAAGGAAGGGAGGTAAAGAATAAAGGTAGGTAGGTAGGTAGGTAGGTAAGGAAGGAGGAATGGAGGGAGCCGTGGGACCTCCTTGGTTGGAAGATCCTGCGGCTTGTCTTTGAGGCTGTGGCTGGTGTGAGAAGGCGTGGTCCTTCTTCTTCTTCTTCTTCTTTCTTTCTTCTCCTCCTCCTCCTTCTCCTCCTCCTCCTCCTCCTCCTCCTCCTCCTCCTCTCCTCCTCCTCCTCCTCCTCCTCCTCCTCCTCCTCCTCCTCCTCCTCCTCCTCCTGATCAATTCTTTCATGTTCAGGAAATCCTTCTTAACCAACTTCTCCCTCTACTTATACGATCCTATGTCAAATCACTCAGCCCCCTCCCCCCCATTCTCTCTCTCTCTCTCTCTCTCTCTCTCTCTCTCTCTCTCTCTCTCTCTCTCTCTCTCTCTCTCTCTCTCTCTCTCTCTCTTCTGTGGGTGAGTTAGCGGTCCCAGGCGCCTCCCAGCCACCATTACAGGGGTGAAAAATAACACCTCCTAATCTGCGGTGGTGTTGAGGTGAGCTTAATGAATGACTCCTGCGGTGGGGGTGGTGTCGGGTGAGGGCAGGGGTGATGGAGGGGCGGGCGGCGCTGTGTTGGTGGTGATGATGTGGGTGGTGGTGATGGTGGTGGTGTGTGTGTGTGTGTGTGTGTGTGTGTGTGTGTGTGTGTGTGTGTGTGTGTGTGTGTGTGTGTGTGTGTGTGTGTGTGTGTGTGTGTGTGTGTGTGTGTGTGTGGTGGGTAGCAGTGATTGATGGGGATGATTTGGTTGCAGGAGTATGTTAGGGAGAAGGTATGGTGATAGGGTATGGTAGAAGTGATGTGTTGATTGTGTTGTGACATGGAGGTGAAGTGAAGTGAAGTGAAGTGATGACATGGAAGTGTATGAAGCTTATGATGACGGTAAAAAAAAGTAAAGAAGAATCGAGGTACTGAAGCTATCACTGTATATATACGAGTTAGTTATACAGTGAAAGTCAAGCGGAGCAGTGTAGTGACGGTAGCGATAATGGTGACAAAGGAGACGGTGATTAGGGCGGCGGCAGCGGGGATGGTGATGCCGCCTGCGATAAGGTGAGAAAGGTGTAAGCACTGACCATTTTTCCCTTGTTGTTACCTGGGCTCATGATGCTCACCTGTCTACGTCTTGTATCACCGACATGGTAAAGGGAAAGTAAATAAACCTTCCCCAATCTTGAATGTATTAGTAAGTCTCGTAGAACGTTTATGAAGATTAAATAGCATCATGTACATGTTTTTCCTTCCCATGCATTCAGCTTTTACAAGACGGTGGTGGAGTCAGGTTACCTCAAAATATGAACTGACGTTGTACTTCCGATTATCTATCTTTTTGTATTATTGAGGGGTAGACACGAGGGATTCTTGTATGTATCTCTCTCTCTCTCTCTCTCTCTCTCTCTCTCTCTCTCTCTCTCTCTCTCTCTCTCTCTCTCTCTCTCTCTCTCTCTCTCTCTCTCCTCTCTCTCTCTCTCTCTCTCTCTCTCTCTCTCTCTCTCTCTCTCCGTTATTTCTAAGCTTGTATCATTTAGTGTAAATACAAACAATAGATAAATAATTAATAAAAAATAACCTTGAACATCCACATGACTTGCGGCATGAAGGCAAGGAAAGTCAAGGCTCCGGTGGTCCAGTTACCAGCAATACCTGTCGCATGTGAGCGCAGGTAGGGCGAGGGCCTGCTTGGAGGGTGGAGGGGTGGGAGTGGGAGTGAGCTCGGCCCGAACAGCCCACCCAAGTGAGACCCGCCCCGCCCGGCCCCTCCTCACACCACCTCCGCCACCTCCACCACGCTCTCCACCACCCGTGCATCGCCTAGAGGAGGGAGGCAAGGAGGTAAACTGGTCCCTGGGCTTCCTGGCCACTAACTGCATTTACCAACAACACTTCCCAAAAGGCTTCTTCCCCCCCTCCCCCCACCCTCCCACACACGATGGGTTTATAAGCAGCGATGAGGCAACACAGACCGATGAACGTGAACCAATACAGAACACTTGATTACTCAACATTCTTCGCATCATGGTTAAGATGAAGATATGCTTATTGATTCTAACTTAGTCTATGTTAACCTTACACCTTCCTCTTTTAAGATTAAACTAAAAAATTATATGATACCTGTGTTAATTAAGAAAATAAAAGGAACAAAATGATGAAGCCACAAGAAGTGATGGAAGGAAGCGCGGCAACACGAGGGTTGGCTACTTCACACGTCCAGTAGTGGAACCTCGAACTGGTTACCTGCGAGACGGCACAACACCTGCACCTTAATGACTCTTCCGGTTCAGGTGCACACTTAGCGTCTTCAGGTGTAATTTGGACCTTCCCTTTCTCTCCTTTTCGTATTTGTATCCAAACAGATTATCTAATTAAGGACCATAAAGGAGCTTTGGAGAGCGTTGTCTGACACACTATATACACCACGCTCTCCAACCACCACCACCACCATCACCACCACCACCACCACCAAAGCAAGACCACCACCACCACCACCACCATCACCACCTGAGGCGCAGCAGATTAATTAGTGGCCCTCACGATGGTGCCTCCAGCAGGTTAGTAGTGCCACCAGGAGAGTAACCAAGAGGGGCACACACACACACACACACACACACACACACACACACACACACACACACACACACACACACACACACACACACACACACACACAGTACTGGATCATCTAATTAAGCATCGCCAAATTGATATTAATGGCAGGTTTATCGTGATTAAGTAGCTGATCGTGTTTCTGTTTTGTCGTTATTTCTTTTTCTTTTTTTTCTGCAGCGGTACTTGTGTTTTGTAATGAATTAGCATCCTGTTTGCTGCTCCATTTGTACCGTTACAGACGCACATACACACACACACACACACACACACACATACACACACACACACACACACACACACACACACACACACACACACACACACACACACACACACACACACACACACAGAAGCATCCTAATGTACCAGGACCAACTCATAATCACAGCACCAATGCCTCACTTTTTTTTCATCTCTCTCTCTCTCTTTCTCTCTCTTTCTCTCTCTCTTTCTTAGTCTTTTTCATTCCTTCGTCAGGTGATTTTTGATTCATTGTCATAATCTCGTATTACTGCTTGAAGTGATCCCTTTTTTTCTCTCCCTCCCTCCCTCTCTCTCTCTTTTGTTGCAGCGCCGGCGAGCAATTGAGTGTTCAACAGCGGGTTATTCTTCCCCCTTTTTTCCCCTTGTTTTTTTTTTTTCGTCTCCGTCCCCTTTGATCCGATGGTGCGAGGGCGGCGGAAGCGTTGTCCTTCATTAATGGTTTCGTCCACGCACCGCCCGCATACCTGACCACCCAGGCGCTGCACCTCCTCCTCCTCCTCCTCCTCCTCCTCCTCCTCCTCCTCTCGTGTTTTCCTTTTTGCTCGCTGCACCCTCCCTCCTTGCCCTCTCCGCTCACCTCCCACCCTCACTCACTCTCTCCCTCACTGTCTTTAAAATTTCTTCCTCAACAATATCCGTCAAGTCTGCCAGAATTCTTCACTGGGCAATATTATCTACACTCTCCTCTGCCGCCTTCACCCCTTCTGCAGGATCGGCGGTGGTAAGAAGCGGGTCAATAGCGGTGGCACAAGGATTTAGAGTGACAACATTAGTGTCTTTGTTCAGAATGGGATCCTTGTCTTCCACAGAACATCGCGCCCCCTCACCTTCCATACCATCCCGCCTCCACCACGGGCCGACCACAGAGGCAACATGCAAGCAGCAACTGAAGACACAAGCAGTAAAGTACCACACCCTATCACCCTCCTGTCCTCTCCCAGTACCATACCGCAGCTCCTTTACACTACAACTTCTCAAACTTCCCCAAAGTAGCCATGACATCCTTACACAGTCTCACTCAGTACCAAAATATCCTTTCCCACACCATCCTACACATTCTCTCCTTTCACTATTACACTCCGCAGTCCTCAACATCCTTCTAGAGAGTCTTCAATATCCTCCTTCCATCTCTCGCATCCCTCCACAGCATCCCAAAGACCCTGAAAGCCCCGCAGAGCATCCCAGGAGCGGCCCTCGTAAAGTCCCGGTGAAGCAGTGTGTTACGGTGATCAGCGGCCGTAAGCACCACCTAGAATTGCTGCCTCGGAGATGATGTGGCTGGGAAATGATGACGATGACAACATTAATTACAACTGTGAGTGCATATATACAACAACAACAATAAGAACTACAACAACAACAACAACAACAACAACAACAACAAAGCGCACGGACACACGCAAACACATATAAAAAAAGAACAACTACGAGAAGGAAAGAACAAAAGAAAAAAAAAATAAAGAAACATAACATCACACAAAACACGTCAAAACACACACAAAAAAATTAAATAAATAAAAAAACACACAATCAAACCAGCTTTTTAAAACACCCAAAGCCGTCCATTATGACACACTCACTTTCCCTCCCACCCACCCACCTTCCCTCCCTCCCACTCACCCTCCCTCCTCCTCTTACTCTCAAGGCCTCCAGCGCGCCCCTACGCCTCCCGCTCACTCCTGTATGATGTATCCCCAGCGCGTACATTAGGCGGTCGCTCTCACCTGCCTCACACCTGTATGAGTGATGGCAACCCGGCGGTCGAGCAAGCGGCGCGGCCCACACACAGAGCCAGGCAGGTGGAGGGAGGTGCAAGGAAGGAGAGGAGAGAGGGAGGTGAGGGAAGGAATGAAGGGTGGAGTTGAAGGAAGAAGTGAAGAGTAGAGGTAAGGAAGGTGGAAGGTAGAGAAGGGAGTAATGAGTGTAAGGAGAGGGGTGGGTGAATAAGCAAGGTGTGGAGAAAGGGAGGATGTGGCAGAGGAAAGGAAGTAGGGAGGTGGAGGAAGAAGTGAAGGAGAGAGAGAGAGAGGAGAGAGAGAGAGAAGGAATATGCAGGGAGGAAGGTAAGTGAAGGATCATGAAAAGGAGGAAAGTGGAGAAATAAGCAGAGGAGGGAAGAGGAAATGAAGGAGTGAGGGAGTGAATGGGGGTAGGAATGAGGAAGGAAGGAAGGGAGGGAGGGAGGGAGGGAAGGAAAGAAGAAAGGAAGGAGGGAATTAGAGAGGGAGGGAGGGAATGAGGGAGGGAAGGAGGGAATGAGAGAGGGAAGGAGGGAATGAGGGAGGGAGGGAGGGAATGAGGGAGGGAGGGAGGGAGGGAGCCATGCATGCAAGGGGAGAAGAGTCATATATCATTTGGACACACCTCATGCCGTCTGTTAAGATGGCCTTTTTCTCGCCCTTCCCGCAGAGCCTTAGCAGGGAGGAGTGATCGCAAGGAAGAGGAGGAGGAGGAGGAGGAGGTGGAGGAAGAGGAGGTGGAGCAAGAGGAGGTGGAGCAAGAGGAGGTGGGAGGAGGATATGATGAAATAAGATGAGTTTTGAAAGGCTGTTTAGGTGGAAGTGGGAGGAACAAAAAGAGTAGTAAAGAGAAGAAAATGAGGAGGAGGAGGAACACATAGGAACACATAGGAAGAACAAACAGCAACAGGCCTACTGGCCCTTACGAGGCTGTTTGTGATAAACTAGACTACACTATCAAATCTGGGATGAAGGATACAGGATAGTAAGGGTGAGGGATTCTCCCACCAGCCACGACTGGCAGGAGAGGAAGGCCAACCATGCAATATAAGTAAAAATAAATAAATAAATGCGTGGAATTAGATTAGTCTATCCTATTACTACTGTCACTGACACTACTACCTGGCAAGCGATGTCAGGCCCCTAGCGACGTCCTTCCGAATCGAGATTTTGTAATTACTGTACATTAGAAGGAACTTGCTCAAAGTTTACTATGTTGACGAATAATGTTTTAGTTGCGGATTGGCTTCTAAGTATTTGTCCAGTCTATTTTTGAATGTATTAATTGTTTTACTGTCGACGACATTGGCGGGCAGGGAGTTCCAAACGTTAACGATCCGATTGAAAAAGAAATGTTTGGCTTCGTTTGATGTGAATCTTTTACCAGTAATCTTAAAAGTATGACGTCTTCTTGTTATATTTGATCGATCAAAAGTAATGTAATCTTCTGCATTGATATTATCAAATCCTTTAATTATCTTGAACATTTCAATTAAATCTCCTCTCATCCTTCGTTTTTCGAGGCTGAATAAGTTTAATTCTTTAAGTCTTTCTTCATAAGGTTTATTTTTCAGCCTTGGAATCATTTTCGTTATTCTACGCTGGACTCTTTCCAGTTTGTCAATGTCCTTTCTGTAATATGGGGACCAGAACTGTACGCAATATTCAAGATGAGGTCGTACTAGTGAATTATGCAGTTTTAATATGACTTTTTCTGATTTATTTTCGAAAGTACGCCCAATAAAGCCGACCAATCTGTTAGCGGTTTTAACTACCTCTGAGCAATGCTGACTGGGTTTTAAATCGCTTGATATTGTGATTCCTAGATCTTTTTCCTTGTTCACTGCAGAAAGTAGTTTTCCATTCATTTGGTACTGAACGTGATCATTATTTCTTCCGATATGTAGTACCTTACATTTATCAACGTTAAATTTCATTTGCCATTTATTGGCCCAAGACGTTAGTCGATCAAGGTCTGATTGTAAGACTTCTCTGTCACTTGTCGAAGTTACTTTACTGGCAATTTTCGTATCGTCAGCGAATTTTGATATTTTGCATGAGATCCCATCATCTATGTCATTAACATATATCAGAAACAAAATAGGGCCAAGTACTGAACCCTGTGGTACGCCACTTTTTACGTTTAACCATTGAGAGGAGACACCGTTTAAGACTACTCTCTGTTTACGTTCAGAGAGGAGGAGGAGGAGGAGGAGGAGGAGGAGGATGAGGAGGAGGAGGAGGAGGAGGAGGAGGGGGAAAATGTGCAGGACAGTGAAGCAGGAAATTAAGTATAATGATAGAAGGAAGAGGCAGCGAAGGGCAGAAAAGTATGCAAAACGTGTAGGTAAATAGAGAGTGACAGATGTGTGTGAGAGAAAGAGAGAGAAAGAGAGAAAGAGAGAGAAAAAAAGACAGACAGACAAAGAGACAATTAAGGATTTGAAGAAAAACAAAAGATGGATAAGAGAGATTGAGAGAGAGAGAGAGAGGGAGATAAAAAAAGAAACACGTGTAGACAAGAAACAAGAAAAGACTGAACAAAGGAGAAGCGGCAAGAATGAGGTAAATGAGACAGAAGAGAAACAAAGGAGGAAACAAAAGAAGGTGAGAAGAGAGAAAAAAAAAAAACCCCAAAAAAAAGAAAATGGCTGCTGCAACGTCCAACAGAAAAAAAAAAAAAAAAAAAGTATAAAGAGGGAAAAGAAGGTATGCAAAGAGAAAGACAAGAAAGGAAAAAAAAAGTCAAAAAAAAAAAAAAAAAAAAAAAAAAAAAAGAAGGAAAATCTGGATTATATAAAGTCACGGTAATTTTAAATAAGTTTCCTAATTACAATATTCTTCCTTCCCTCCATTTTTTTTCCCTCCATCTATTTCTTCCCATTTTCACTTTTTTTTTCCCCTTTTCTCTCGTCCCTTTACCAATCTCACTTTTTGTATATAATTATTTTCTTCCTTTATAAAGTTTATTTCTGCCTTTTCCTTCCTTCTTTCCTTCATTCCTTCCTGAATTGCTTTATAAATCCTTCCCATTAGGCATTCAAAGAGGGAAGAAAGAGGAGAGGAAAAAAAGAGAGGAAGAAGGAAAAAGGGAGAAAAAAAATAAAAAGAGAGCGAGGGAAAGGGGACAGAAAAAAATTAAGGGAAGAAGGAAAACAGGAAAGAGGGAAAAAAAGACGGACAAAAAAGAGGGAGAGAAAAGGAAAAAAATGAGAAAAGGTGAATGAAGGAAAAGGAGAATAAATTAAAGGGAGTCATGGAGGGGAAGGTAAAAATGGAGGCTAAGGGAGGGAGGGAGGGAGGGAAGGAGGGAGGAGATGAGGTGGGAGATAGGGGAAGGGAGGAGCAAAGTGAAGGGGAGATGGGAGGAGGAGGAGGAGGAGGAAGAGGAGGAGGAGGAGAATGATGATGATGAAGACAACAAACAAATATTAAAAGAGAGATAAGAAAAGAACAAGAAAAAGAGAAAGAAAAAAAGAGTGAAAGAAAGAGAGTAGTGAGTATGTGGAGGGGAGAGTCGGAGGGAAGAAGAAGAGGAAGAGGAGGAGGAGGAGGAAGGAGAGGAGGAGGAGGGTTCGGAGGTAAGTGTCATTTCCTCCCTAGCCTTCACTGTTCCGCTGGGTCGCCATTTTCCTTGTGTTGTTGTTCTGCTGTACCATCTGCATTGCGCTGGGCTGACACCTTCCTATTGCGTGGCAGGGAAATGCATGCAAATCATCACCTCGATCCTCAGTGAAACAAACAAATGGCTAGTATAAGGTTCTGGCCTCCGCTCACACGCCCACCACCGTCACATAAGGCCTGATTTTGCCATGAATATGTACGGGCATGTTTGTTCTTGGTGTGGCGTAGCGGGGCAAGGGCGGGGCGGGGCGGGGCGGGGCAGGGCGGGGTGGGTGGAGGCGGGGGTGTCAACTGTGTGGGGGTCTGTCGGTATCCATTCATCACTCAGTTGGAGTTCGGGGTCTAGCAGGGGGCGCGCGGCCACTCACTCCCCAGGCCTCGTCACCTGTCTGCCACGCCCACGCCCACCTCCCCCCCGAATCCCCACGTCATCCCTTCCCTCCACCCACACCAGTTACTCACGACACGCCTCCCTCCTCACCATTAAACAGCTTATCTTATTATTTGAGTATAGTGTTCCTCATTCATTATTTTGTTGCTAATGTTCGGTCATGTTTCCAATCTCCTTCCTATTTTGTTCGTAATTCTCTCCCTTCCTCTGTGTCTTAGAGTTAACCTCTCCTTCACCCTTCAATCCCTATCAAGCTCTAATTTCAAACCTTCCCTAACCACTGTTCTCTCATTCTCACTCCTTGTACAATGGTTTCTGTTCTCGCAGCTTACAAAATCCCTTCTATGTCGTCCCATTTGCAGTATACCTGTAATAAATGGCACTGAACTCACTCTCCTCTCCAGTGACTCGCGTTCTGAGTGATTGGAGCGGCGCCTGTCTGACTCACCACGAGCCGCGTAGCCCATACCCTATCGACATCTATTATGTTATATTATCATTTTGGAAAGGGAACGTAAAGAAATGTTGAAGTGAATAGCACTGACGCGTTCTATAAATATTGCATTTTACCATCATAACGAGTTAATGACTGCTTACAGGCATGATTGTTCAACTTGAGTACTCCTCAACTGACAATTTAGTAATATGAGTAGAAACACCTTTCCTCCCATTATCATTACCTTCATTACAACCACCACCCCATCATGATCATCATCGTCATCATCATTATCGGGGCAGCAGCAATAACTACACTGGCCGCCGCCTCCTCCATTGTCGTTCAGCCGCTAGCAAGTCACTACAGGACACACGCACGTTCAGGTGTATACACGCAACACTTACGTGCAAGCCGGGCGGGAGGGGAAGGGGAGGAGGAGAGGAGGGAAGGCGGGGGAGAAAGGAAGGGAGGGAAGAGAGGGTAGGAGGGGAGCGAGGGAGGGACGGGAAAGAAGGGAGGGGAGATAGAAGAAGGACAAGAAGCATCATTTAAGTGTTACTGATCCTCGGGAGGCGGCAGAGCAGTGTCCAGACGAGGTGGCTTGGATTATTAGCAATGCACGGCGCGCCCTTCTGCTGGTGTGAAGCGCTATCATGTCCAGGACTGCTGCAGCCCGCGCCTGGAAGGACTGCTAGCGGCGCGGCGGCCTGGCTTGAGGGCGGTGGGTCGCCTCTCGCGTTGCAAGGTGTCGGCCCGGCTTGTAAAATGACTGTGCTCCATGTTGGCTGGATGATTCAAGGCGCGAGTCCACCGAATGGACCATCCCAGCCCGCGGCGAATGGCTCGCTTCTCCCTGGTTTTCGTTCACGGGGCGAGGGTGGCCGCGTGAGGCAGGTGGGGAAGGTATTTGGGAAGGTGTGAGGCAGGGCGGAGCGGGCGGCGCAGGACCACCATGAAGGGTTGACAAGATGCGCCCAACAGCCCTCTTGAGGTGCTGCGCTGCCGGGGTACGATAACATCTGGCTGCCTCGCTCTGCTGCACAAATTCTCTCATTATCTCTCCGAATCATTGATATCATTAAGTCGTCCTTGATGAAGAATTCCGGACAGGGAGGAGAAGAAAAAAGATCTTATACAGCCCCACGGGTTGGCTGTGTAGGATTTCTGTGACAAGACACACAATCATAGAGGAACAGCAGGAAAAGTGAAAATATGTTCCACGCTCAGCAATCTTGATGTTTCTAACCGGGTATTACTGGGCAGGATCACAAAGCCTGAGTGTTCCCCCTTCGCCGAGGACCCACCGGGCGGACGTCGGGTAATAGGGTGCGTCATTAGGGCTGGCACACACGCCCTCCACCAACCCTCCTCTATGGGCCAAAAAATCAGACGACGAAGACGGCGACGAGGCAACTCACTCCTCACCGTATCTCAATGCAGTAATGCGCACACACAGACAAAAGAAGGCCGCACTACGCACTCTGGCGGCGGCTTTGATCCAAGGCGATGTTGTATTATTAAATTATAGTGGCGACTCCTTGTGAATGGCGCCCCCCCAATTGATACTGGCTGACTCTGTCCCCTCGATTACCCCCGTGAGGAGGAGGAAGAGGAGGAGGAGGAGGAGGAGGAGGAGGAGGAGGAGACGAGGATAGTGCCGGTGGTAGTTGAGAAGGAGGAAAGAATAGAAGAGGATGCAAGAGGACCAAGGAAGTTGAAGCATTTCTCTCTCTCTCTCTCTCTCTCTCTCTCTCTCTCTCTCTCTCTCTCTCTCTCTCTCTCTCTCTCTCTCTCTCTCTCTCCCTCACGTAGATCCGATACGCAGAGGAGAAGAAGAAGAAGAAGAAGAAGAAGAAGAAGAAGAAGAAGAAGAAGAAGAAGAAGAAGAAGAAGAAGAAGAAGAAGAAGAAGAAGAAGAAGAAGAAGAAGAAGAAGAAGAAGAAGAAGAAGAAGAAGAAGAAGAAGAAGAAGAAGAAGAAGAAGAAGAAGAAGAAGAAGAAGAAGAAGAAGAAGAAGAAGAAGAAGAAGAAGAAGAAGAAGAAGAAGAAGAAGAAGAAGAAGAAGAAGAAGAAAAATATAATACTAAGAAGTAAATAATTATACTGACGATGATGATAACAATACCTATGATGACGATGACGATGACAATTATTTATTAAAACAAGAATCAATACAATAAAAAATCTTTAAAAAAAAAATCGATTGCTAGTAAACTGAGAAACTAAATCTCTATGTAGTGGAAATTAAGTAAGTGACGTGGTGACGATGAGTGCCAGAGCTGCAATGGAAACAGTGAGGGACGAAGTGATGGCTAGTGTCTCAATACGAAGGTGTGGCAATGAGGGTGGAACAAAACAAAAAAAAAAAAAAAAAAAAACGTGGGTATAGGGGTGTGTAGAGGGTGAAAGTAGAGAGGGTGTGTATATATAATAGGTGAGGGTGTGAGGGTGAGGTGAGGGTGAGGAGGCAGCTTGGGGTATGGTTGCGGTTGAGGAATGAGGTGGAGGTGTGAGTGGGTGTGTGAGGTTAAAGGTGTAAAAAAGAAATACTCATCGACACTTCTGAAAGCCCCCCCCCCCCCCCCACACACACACACACACACCATCCTCCTCTTTGTATGAAGGAGAGAAAGACAAATATATGCAAGAAAAGGAAAGTAAATAAAAGGATAATATATTAAAATGAAATGGCAAGGAAGGGAAAAAAAATTGAAGGAATGTAAAAGAAACCAAAAGAAAACGTAACGGTATATAGGGAAAGAAAAGGAATAACAAGAGAAGAAGTGAAAGAAAGTTGGTGCATGGAGAGGGAGTCGAAGGAGGGAATCAGGGAAGGAGCAAGGTGGTGCCACATTACCAGCATTACAACACATTATAAAACAAAACATTCAAGAAGGAATGAAAGGTTTAGAAAAAAAATATATGAAGCATTGATTACATTTCCTTGCTGTTTTACCTCCACTGCATCAATGTTTTCCTCCATGTGTGGTCATATTGCACCTGTCCTTTCCTGAGTGAGAGAGAGAGAGAAAGAGAGAGAGAGAGAAGAAAAAAAGAGAGAGAGAAAGAGAGAGAGAGAGAGAGGGCCATCGCCGCCGCTTGCGCCCGTGTTGCCCCGTGGCGGGTGGGCATATTTGGCCGCGGCGGACGAGGTGTGTGTTTTGTGGGCCTCAGCGGGGCGTCCAGCGGTCCCTCTGATGGGCGACCCCGGGCCCCTCGCGCCATCACTCACGCAGCCCACCCGGAGACCCCCGCGCCCAGCCACCCCGCCCGCAGCCCCCGACAGGAGGCTCCGAAGGGCGAGCGTGAGGTGGGCGCGTCAGGCAAGCGTCGAGGACAGACGGATAGAGTTATTAGCCGAGTAAAAACGAAAGGGAACATAAATTACTCGCTGGAAAATTAAATACGGTTTTGCACATTAAAGGAATAATTAAGTTTGCCACCGGCGAGATGCAGGGCCTGAGGGGGAGGCGGTGGGCGTGGCGGTGGTCAGGTGGTGTAGAGAAGGAGGAGCAAGACAGGCAAATAAAATCGCTTGGTAAATATAAATTGCGCCCCAGGGAGGGGAAGGCGATCTAATTAAAAGCCGGCGTGCCAAGACACACCTGCACCTCAATAAAACGGTGGAAAAAATTAAGTAAAAAAGCCTCACTTCTCTCGAGTCTTCTCTTCCTCTTTTATCATTTTTTTTCTTCTTCATTTCTCTTTCTTGTTGTTCTTCTTGTTATCGTTTTTCTTGTTATTGTTCTTCTCCTACTCCTCCTCCTCCTCCTCCTCCTCCTCCTCCTCTTCCTCCTCCTCCTCCTCCTCCTCCTCCTCCTCCTCCTTCTCCTCCTCACCTTACACCCAACTTGACGTTTACAGACTCTTTAAGCTTTCCTTCTTTTTACTGGCACCTTTCACCCCATGGCCAAGGAGAGGGAGAGGTGATAGGAGGAGGAGGAGGAAGAGGAGGAGAAGGAAGGGCTTATGGATCCCTGGGGCGGCATCACTGTCATCTCATCGCCCTGATGGTGACGTGCCCGCAGCTCAAGGTCACGTCCACAACGTCCCCGCGCGCCACGAAGAATACCATCTGATTGAATTAACATGAAAATACGCCAGGAATTTTGTAAACCAGCCAAGCATCTGAAAGGTGGTGTGAGGATGATATCGCTGCTCGCTAATTTGAGTTTGCATCAACTCCACTACCGGTTTGGGGTTGAACAGGACCGCATCTGGCAGCGGCCTGGGTCCTGCGGCGTCACGGCTCAAGGTCATTGAGTCTTGCACAGTTTGGTTCACGTGGTGTCATCAGCAACGCCGCCTAGGCCTCAGGTGCTGACTTGGTGGTGATGAGCTGTGTGTTGTGTATGTAAGTAAAGCTTTGCCTCCCTTCCTCAGTCTCTTCCTCCCTCCCTCCCTCCCTCCCTCCCTCCCTCGCGTTCCTCTTGACAGGGCGAAGAGATAAGATCGATTGATTCACGGCTCGACTGACTGACCGAGTTGATGACTGAATGAATGGATGAGTTGATGACTAGAAAATGGAGGCACGAACAGAATACATCAGCATCACTTAGAGAGTCGAAGCCTAACACTCCAGCGGGGAGAGGCGTGACTAGTTTATATTCCTACTTATATTCAAGGCAAGACGAACACATACACACATACATACATATACACCTACACACACGCACACACACACACAGTTAGAGGTGCAAACTGGAGAGAGGGAGAGAGAGGGAGAGAGAGAGAGAGAGAGAGAGAGAGAGAGAGAGAGAGAGAGAGAGAGAGAGAGAGAGAGAGAGAGAGAGAGAGAGAGAGAGAGAGGGGGGGATGGAGGAGGGGAGTAAAGATCACAGCTGAGCCTGACATGCATTTCCTTCCCTTCTCTTCCCCTCCCCTTCCTCCTTTTCCTCCCCTTCCTCACCATTCCATCCATCTGTGTCCCTCATCATTCATAAATCTATAGATAATTCAACCTGATTTGGGACAAGAATTGTGATAAAAATACATAATCTTCATTACATTGTATACACAGCCTGCAGTGATTGCAAGGCTGACACGATCACTAGGAGGAGGAGGAGGAGGAGGAGGAGGAGGAGGAGGAGGAGGAGGAGGAGGAAGAGGAGAGGAAGAGGAGGAGGACCATGAAAAAACGAAAAGGAGGAGGAAGGAGACGTAGAGAAGATAATGTGCGGAGAATAAGAAGAAAAAGAAGAAAAATAATGATGATGGTAATGAGGATGATGATGATGACGATGATAATAACGAAGTAGAAAAAAAATATGGGGAACAACAACAACAACAACAACAACAACAACAACAACAACAACAACAACAACAACAACAACAACAACAAAATGCGACAGTGATTTAAGTGGTTGGGAGAGAAGGGTGAAGAGAGAAACGTGAAAAGGGGTTCAAAGATGGGACGGAGGAGTGTGTGTGTGTGTGTGTGTGTGTGTGTGTGTGTGTGTGTGTGTGTGTGTGTGTGTGTGTGTGTGTGTGTGTGGAAGAAGAGAAGAAGAGGAGTTGGAGGAGGAGGACGAAGACGACAATGACGGCAAGGAAGAGGAAGAGAAGGAGAAGGAGGAGGAAGAAGAGTAAGAAGGGTGGAAGGGGAAGCGGTGGTGATGGTGGCGGCGATGGAGAAGGAGGAGAAAGAACAGGAAGAAGTGATGAAGGAGAAAGAGAGAAGGAGGAGGATGAGAAGGAAGAGAAGAGGGTGGAGGAGGAAGAGGAGGAGGAGGAGTAGGAGAAGAGGGAGGAGGAAGAGAAGAGGGTGTGGAGGAGGAGGAAGAAGCTCACTTTCCCGGTGGAAGCGAACAAGTTTCAGGCAAGATCAGCCTCGGGGAACAAGAAATAAGAGCGAAGCCAATGTGGAAAAGTGACATTTTGTTCTTGTCTAAAACATTACGTCCAGTTATGCCTTGTTTTGATAATACGAGAGAGAGAGAGAGAGAGAGAGAGAGAGAGAGAGAGAGAGAGAGAGAGAGAGAGAGAGAGAGAGAGAGAGAGAGAGAGAGAGAGAGAGAGAGAGAGAGAGAGAGAGAGAGAGAGAGAGAATCAGATATGAACTACCGCTGAAAATCACACATCACACTAAACGACATAAATGAACAAGGAACGGAGAGGGCACGTGGGTTTCGGGGAAGAGGGGTGGGGGGGCAGCGAAGGGTTGGAGTGAGGGGAACAAGGAGAGCACGAATGGTGAGGAAGAAAGGGAGGGGAGAGTGTGAGGGGAGTTACTAGGGCCGTTTGGGAAGCCCTCACACTTATTTATGTTGTGATGTTTTATAGATAAGCGTTAGGAGGAGGGAGGGAGGGAGGGAGATATCAAGGGAAGAGATTGCTGAAAAATAAAGTTGGGGAGGAGTAGTGAGAAAGTAACATTGGGGTGGAGAGTATTAGCATTATGGGAAGGAAATTTTGAAAGATTTTTAGGAACGACTGTTTGAGTAGAAATAAGGAAGATGTTTTAGTAGCATTTCAAAGGACATTCTATCACCAGACAGTGTTAGTGGAACATAAACATCCTTGTGGCATAAGTAGGGTGTGTGTACGTTGGACTGATGTTGGGGGGACGGGCGGCAGAGTGTTGGGGCAGACTGGTGCAGGGGACAGCCGAAGGACAGTCAATAGCAGGGGGAGAAATAAAGGTCCTTGGAATCCACCATGACGGGCGTAGGCAGGAGAGCCAGGCCGGCCGGCAGGGGGAAGCCAAACCTTTATACTACTAACTTGCCGTGAACACTTTACTCGCTCCCCTTCATTCCCCCTCCAGCCCTCCACTCCCCTCCATCACTGGGTACAGGGAGGCTGGGCACTGGGAGAAGGGTAAGATCCTGGCCTCCCTACCTCCCTCCCTACCCTCCTTTACCTCCCTATAGTTCCTACGTGAGTATAAAGGACACAAATACACGTCAGCACGAGAAAAGTGAAGAAATTGAGAAAGGATCACCAGGGGAAAGAAAAAATAATCAAGAACAGCCCCAAGTACGTTAATAGGAAATGTTTGAACAACTTTAAGCAAACCTTCAATTAAAATAAACAAGAATAATGATAAGGGAAAAAAAAACTGATGGAAGGAAGGATTTTAGACAACAAACCTTACATACTGATAACTTGCAGACCATTCAGAAATACGAAGACGAAGAAGAAAATGGAACACTGAAAATTCTCGGACATAATGAGACTTGGGAGGTACAAAGAGGAAATTGTCCAAGTGAATGTGTCAATGGGAAGGGCGGAGAGGTGGAAGCCTGACCTGGAAGAGAAGGAGGAAGAGGAGGAGGAGGAGGAGGAGGAGGAGGAGAAGGAGGAGGAGGAGGAGGAGGAGGAGGAGGAGGAGAGGAAAGGATGGCAAAGGAAGATGCAAAATGGAAGGAAAATGAAAAGTGCGAATAGAAAACGAACAAGTGGAAGAAAATATGGATGAGGAGGAAAATAAAATATGAAGAAAAAGGAAGAGGTGGAAGAAATAGGAGGGGGAAGAGAGAAGAAAAGAAGAGGAGGAGGAGGAGGAGGAGGAGGAGGAGGAGGAGGAGGAGGAGGAGGAGGAGGAGGAGGATGGAGGCACTAATGCTGTTAAGGGGAACAGGTAAGGGGCTACCGAGGCTCCGGATGATCTCATAGCTCACCAAGAACGCGAAAAAGACGCCGCGAGACACACCGTCGCCGCACCTCCAACGGCAATCAACGACTCACTGATCTTGTCTGGAAACTTGTGTTCATCATCTGTTAACATTTCCTCAAAATATTCTGCTAACTGGCATACTCTACTTTGTTTTAGTGTCTAGAGAGTGACTTCAACCTCAGTCATGTTATGCAGGTCATGGAAATCACCGGAAGTGTTTCTATTTCAGTCTAGACTTAATAACTTATATACAGTCGTGAGATAATTTGTTCGAGTAGATATGGAGTTAATTATGCATGAGAAGAGTTACAATAGTGTGTTTTATTATTTGTTTACTGATCATCTATTACTTGGAATATACAAAAACAAAGTGGTAGAGCTCTGCGTGTTGAGTTATTACACGACCCTGATGAGCAGCGCTACCTGAACATTAGTGTAGCACTCTTTCCCTCGCCGAGAGTGATGGAGCACAAGACTTGGTGGTGGACCCGCGGGCCTGACGGTCTGCCTGTTTGGAAAAAATATCTACTGTGCCTGAGAAGCACAATGAGCTGTGTATAGTTCTGAGGACAAGGATGCCACACTCTGTCCCTTGAGGGCACTAACAGTGTGAGGCTGTAGGAGAGGAGCAGAAAGGATGAAGGAGAGAGTAAGAGCCGACGAGAGAGAGCGAGGGAGAGGGAGTGAGGACAGGCAGACCATGTTGTAAGAAGAAGGTTTGGGTACCCTTCATCCCCTCTCTTAGGGCACGTGGGCCCCGCCACCGCCATTGGTTCCCTTCGCGGCAGCTGCCATCGCCATTTTGTTGGCATTATGACATTCATCAGTCGCGCACTAACATTGGCTCTGAAGGGCATGAAAATTAATTCACTAGCGGGGCCGGGGAGGTATGGGAAATGCATTAGCTTCTCTCTTCCACAGTCTCTAAAAGTAGGCGATACCCATAACGTAACGGCGACCGGTCTTTGTATCAACTTAAACCAGCTTGGGAAAGGCGGGGCCGCGAGGCGCTGTGGGCCTTGCCAGGGGAGGCCGTGCGGGCGCGGGTCCCTTGGCAGGCCGCGGGAGCGTAGCCAAATGCGTAATCCGTTTACGTCAATAATTCACATGAAAATGACCCTTGGGCCGTGTGGATAGAGCGTCGCATCTCGAAGGGTTGGCGAGGCCCGAGTCGTGACCCCCTCAATAAGGCGAATCAACAAATGAGCATCAGGGGCCGCACAATGTGGAGAGGTGGACGGGACCAGTTGCCACCGGGACTAGCGCACCCAATTCTGTTCTCCGCGCCTTGGAAAAGGAATCCAAATACATCTCTAACTAAACCAGACGAGGAGGATGAGCATTTTACGGTGATGCCTACGCTTGTTATCTGGCGAAATCATTCACTCCACGTAACAAGGTAGTTGTGAATGGGGCAGGCGACCCGCTACTTCGCGACGCATTGCATTATAAACACCACGTCATTATCAATTTTGGCTGCTTGTTTGGACCGGCGCGAGGTGTGGCCAATGGCTGGGTTCCGATCTAGATTTGCGTTGATGCTGCACTAAAGGATTATGAAGTGGTGAGTTTCAGCACAAACGCGGCGAGAAGCTGAGGACCTGTCTGGCCACGCTCACGACGCCTCCTTGGGGAAGGTGGGGAGGAAGGGGAGGAAGGGGAGGAAGGGGTGAAGCCCGGACTCGCTTTCCTTTGCACGAAAACTTGTCTTCCAAGAGATGAGCGTCCTTTTGACTTTTTTTGTTTGCATCTTTCAAATATGGAACACAATTGCCCTCACTCCGCTCAAGAATATAAAAAAAATTACTGGAGATTGGCGCCGAACATCCTTCAAGGCAGGTTTGTTTGGTATTGTTGAGGAAGAACTACGAGATGGGCTTCATTAAGTGTTAGGTGGTGGTGATGGTGGTGGTGGTCAGGCGGCGAGGTGGCAGGAAGGTCATCCCGCTAATAACACACGTGAGGACACTATTAGAAGGGAACACACAGGAGGCGTGAACGGAACTTATCCCTTAATCAGTGTTGTTCCATGACAGTCATCAACGTTTTACTTCATTACAGCTTTTGTTCAATGTTGTTTTCTTTCACCGACATTTACCCTCAGTACTGTTTCCTTTCACCTTTGTTTTCCTTCCTCCCTTCTTGGTTCGCCTCAGCATGAAGGTGGTGGAGGTGGAGTGCATCCTACACGCGGCACACTGGATGCATGTGTCTGCTTGTGCTCAACAAATAAATGCATTGGTTCATCACAGTAAGGAGAGATTAAGCCATTTTTTCCCTCTTCACAAACCATTAAGTCGACACCTCCTAAATCAGCAATCCTAAAACTACGTCCCGTAATTAGCACTGTTGAAACTAGCAGTGCCGAAACACTACTTTTGAAATGAGGTCGAAGTCGGAGAGACAAAAAAAAGATCAAAGGAAATCGGTTGAGCCACAACACGAAAAAAAAATTAATTAATGACCAAAACACTTTTCGAGATTAACTACTACTACTAATGATAATAATAATAATGATAACAATAATAATAACAATAGTAGCAATAACAATGGAAATAAGAGGAGAAGAAGAAGAAGAAGAAGAAGAGGATGCAGTAAAAATAAAAAAAAGATCTAGCAGCTGGTATGACAGACGAAAAATGAGTGGTTCAACCCTTGCAGCATCCTAACTCTGGAGGCCCCTTGTCCGAGCACCGATGCAGGGCAGAGAGTTAAGTGAGACAGCATCATCCAGCTGGGCCGGGAAGGAATGGCACTGAATGCAGCTGAGTATGTGCAGCTGAGTTACTAAGGAGGGTATAAAGGCTTGGAATGTGAAATAAGTGTGGTAATAAATAGGAACTATCGCTGGTATTATCCTCGTTAGTAAACTATTGTTAAGTAGATGGTTATTGGATTGTTAAGGTAGGCTCGGCACCACTGCGCCGGTATTCCGAGTCGAAGTGTGAGCCGCGACGTGAGTGCACTCCTTGACCGCTGCTCGCACTACTCGGCCAGGCTGGCATGGCTGCCTCTCAACGCGTCTTCTATTAGGCCACTTCAGGTGTGTATTACTAGTGTTTCGGCGGGCGTGTTTTCACTGATATTTGTCTGATTCCTTTAGTTAAGTTTGTTATATCTTAGTTTTAAGAGTATTGTTTAAGAGTATTGTTTAAGAGTATTGTTTAAGAGTATTGTTTAAGTGTATTGTTTAAGAGTATTGTTTAAGAGTATTGTTTAAGTGTATTGTTTCTCCGTTGCAGTGCCCTACGTTCTGTTTTATGTCTATTAAAGCCTACAATATGGCTCGATGTGTTTCTCTACTCACATCAATAAGTAAGTACAAAAGATAGAGATACATAGATAGATATATAGATAGATAGATATATATAGATAAATTGATAGAGACAGATGTAGATGGATGAAGGTTATAATAAAGAAAAGTAGACGTAAACAAACGTGACATTATTTAGGCAGTTACTTCAAACAGTAATAGAATAGATGGGAACAATTCTAAACATTCATATAATTAATAAAATTTTATAAGGCTTCATAACAAACTCTAGAAACAGGCAAAGAAAAAAATAGAAAATAATGACAACATAAATAATAATCTCTACCATTGCGGTCAGAACCCTTTTCAGTGCGACTTCATCTAAATGAGATTATGATGTGGATAAGAATTTAAACCCGTGGCTGCTAACACGTCTCTGAAGATTGTATACTATCAACTATAGTACAATGAAAAGTATCAATATCAACTTGGACATGCAGCTAAGATAATAACAAGACACTCATTTGAAAGGCCTTGATTTTGATCTCATTCCTTTCTGATGGTAGTAAGACAGTGAATAATATTGATGATGATAATAATAATGATTAATAATGATAATGATGATAATGATGATAATGATGATAATTATTATCATTATCATTATCATTATCATTATTTTCTTTATTATTATCATTATTATTGACTATCATTATAATTACTATTATCATTATCATTATCATTGCTATTATTACTACCATTGTTATCTATTTTATTATTATCAATATCATTGATATGTTCATTACTATTGTTATCATTATTATCATAATTATTATTATCATCATTTTATCATGATAAAATTATGAGGAGTAAAAGGATAAAATACAAGAAGAGGAGAAGAAAATAATAGAATATGAAAAATAACACATCCTCGTACGTCTTATACAATTACCACCATAAAACATGAAAGTGGAAAAGAAACAGTACATTCCATCGGCCTCCAAGCCCCCTGCCCCCCTTGTCCCCTACCTCCTGCCACCCCCACATGCCGACGTGGTGCAGTGAAGGGGCCAGACGCAGCCCCCGAGGAGGCGGCAACAGGCGTGCAAGCGGTGACCTCACGCGCTCCCTATTGTGGTCCGCCATCGACAATATTCAAACAATTATATCTGTTCACCGCGTAGGGAATGAATTACGACGCCCTCAGGTGAAGTCACGGCAGAGATATTTCCTGCCACGTCACACAACTGCGTAGGAGGGAAGGATTAGGGGCGGGAGGATGGTGATTTTGAATGGGGTGTGTAGGAGGGAGATGGGGAGAGTATGATGTGGAAATATGTTAAGGGAGGAAACGTGTGGGAGAATGTAGAGTGGCAGGGAAGCTGTGATAGAGTGGGTAGAATAGGGTGAAGGATGGTGTAGAGAGGGAGAGACAGTGGGAGGAGGGGGGGGTGTAAAGGTGTTTTGGAGAGGAAGGTTTGGGGAGGGAGAGTGGAAGAAAAATGAAGGAAGAAGGCAGCAACGAGTCGAAGAAGATGGAAGATGTAGAATAAGATGGAGAGAGTGAAGACCTAGGAGTGGAAGGAATAAAGAGATGTAAGACGGAGATGGAGATGGAAAACGGTAAGAAAAAGGAAAATATATGAATAAAAACTAAGAAAAAAAAAAGGAAGGAAGGGTGTATTGATATGTGGAAAGAGGGAAAAAGAAGGGAAAAGGGGAGAAAAATGGAAAGGGGAGGAAAAAAGGGAAAGGGGAGAAAAGAAGAGGAAAGGGTTGGTAAGAAAGTATGGTAGAGTAAGGGGAGGGGGAGCGGGGGCGGGGGCGGGGACGGGGAAGTGACGGGGAGGGAGAGTGACTTGGTAAGAAACTGTGGGAAACACCTCGGTTTGTCGGGCAGCGAGGAATGTTGATCCAAGGAAGGCCTTTCCTGGCTGGGTGTTACGCACGCGACGCTGCGGATGTCTCCCTTGAACATGTGCTTAAGTGTTCCTTACTCCTGTTGTGAGTGTAAAGCGGGGAATATTTTTTTTCTTGACTCACTCTCTCTCTCATGCCTATATAACAAAAACGACCACTGAACTCCATTTTGTTAACTATTATGAACACGCATTTTCCTTTTCTACCTATTACACCTTATCCAAACACCGCTAATCAACGTTTACATTCCCTAATCACATTGAATGACGCACTATGGCACCGCATTTTCTGTTCCGTCAGTTAGCCAGTTAGTCACTTTCTCCGCCCGTTACTACAGCTTTGAGACGTCCCATCCCCAGCAGACAGTCACTCACGGTCTAAGGAATACAGCAAGTCATTTGATCATGCAGTCACTTATCCTTCTCACCACAGCCACGTCAAAGCATTCCCACAGTCACACAATTTCGTCACCACAGCCCCGCTCATCACCACCCAACCAATCATCCCGACAACCACATACGCCTTAACCCTAGAGTGATCAGTAGTTGGTTAATCTTACTCATAACCTTGAAAACCTGGATATAAACACGTACGAGATGAGTGAATGTCTGATACATCTTCATAAATGGTATAGTAAAGGAGGAGAAAGAGTAGGAGGGAAGGAGGAATGAGGGAGTGACTTGTGTGTGGAAGGAGAGGGTAAACGGAGGGGGTTGGGGGGAGCTTTTAGTGGAGAGCGAGACGATAATGAACATACTATTACGAAACCCTGAGAAACAAAACGGAAACAGCAGCCTTTCCACATCACTTCACTCATCGACACAACTTTCCCTCCCTCACTCCTTCCCTCATCAGAACACAACCTCATAACACTCACCTCATCTCCAGGACCCCTCACATGCAGGTCTCCACAAGGCACAGCAGCATCAAGCCTAAACAGCCGTAAGTCTTCCTCCCACATGGCAGTACGTCCGCCACACACACACACGTTTTTTACACTTTCTCAACACTAATGACAGTTTCCATGGAGTTCAGTGTTCTTCCAAGGCTTGCCTCCAATACCACAGTGCTGCAGGACGAGGGTGTGGCACGAGGGAACACTTAACGGTTCTAATAGCACTAAAATATGGCACCGCGCTGGTCTATCATCTCCCGCAGTGACGGTGCTCGGGCTGGACTGATCCCATCTCGTGACGTCACTGATCAGCCGACGCGGAAATAAAGTGTCGAGATTGCCTGTTTCTTTATATTATCATTTGTTTGTATTACTTCTAATGGTTTCTTGAATGTTATTTTCTAATGAGTGTAGGACTTGTTTGTCATTGCCAAACAAATAGCATAGTAATTGAACTTGAAATGTAGAGTTCCAAATTGTTTGTAGTGTTAGTCTGGTGTTCGAGTGAAGCTTCATTGTTTTGAATCAATCAGTGAGACACTTAGGGAAGTTTATCCTGAAAGAAAGAAAAAAAAAAAGTAAAACACCATCGGTAATGCTATACAGTTTATTTAGACATACTATTACCAGTTTTATAATCCTCTTAACTTAACAAAGGCGGGTAATCCTTACATAACAGTTTGTCACTACACTACAAAGTCAGCTACATTACTGAACTACGCTACGACCTTCCACCTAGAGGGACGCCGCGGAGGGAGACGAGGTGGCTGACTGGCGGACGGACGGACGAACACACACACAAAGGAAGACAAGCGATGAAAATTAGTACGGATAGCATGAGAGAGACAGTGAAGCGGAGGGGAGGGTGGGAGGGACACAGGAACACACACACACACACACACACAAACACACAAACACACACACACACACACACACACTCTCTCTCTCTCTCTCTCTCTCTCTCTCTCTCTCTCTCTCTCTCTCTCTCTCTCTCTCTCTCTCTCTCTCTCTCTCTCTCTCTCTCGTCTTACTCTTAATGCTACACTCACCTGTACACACTTAAAGCTACGAATAGAAGTAGTAATAGTAGTAATAGTGGTAGTAGTAGTAGTAGTAGTAGTAATAGTGATAGTGATAGTGATAGTGATAGTAATAGTAATAGTAATAGTAATAGTAGAAGTAGAAGTAGAAGTAGAAGTAGTAGAAGAAGTAGTAGTAGTAGTAGTAGTAGTAGTAGTAGTAGTAGTAGTAGTAGTAGTAGTGGCATGACTAATAAACACTAACATAAACCTTTGGCTACAACCACTGGCGGCTACACAGGATGGCCAGCGCGTGAAGGCTGAGGGAACACACACAGCAACACAGCAACACAAGGGACGCAACACGGACCTCCGCAAAAGTCAGCCGACAGAGGGCACACAGAAGCACGCGGGACAGCACATTGTAGGATGAAACATGATTTTCTGCACACATGAGATCAATTTTCGCTTGTTCTAATATTGCATAAATTTCTTCCTTCCTGCTCTGAAGACACGACGAATACATAAAAGCACGCAGACATATTTTATTTACCTCTATTCTATTTTTGTTACATCTTATGCAAGATCTGTCACTTTGTATACTACTGTGCATATTTCCAATTCGATTTCTGCTGTCAGGAATAATACTTGAATTTTGTAGCAGCCAACACGGATATGCATTCAAGTTGTACGTTTGTAACTTTTTTTTTTCGCATTCACTTCACGCTGACCTCTGTATATACCCTCACGAACTCATTGTCTGTGTTTGAGTGTGAGGAAACGTTTCATATGTGAGGATTCAGTAACATGCGCCTCACACCTTCTCTATCCTGCGCCGTGCTGCCTGGGTCTGTCTTGTGCCGTGCTGCCTTGGGTGTGAGTGTGCACTCAGCCGAAGACTGGTGGTTAAGGTGAGTTGTGAGATGAGTGGATGGACTGGACGTTTGAGAATCTTTGTCGAGGACGAAGTATAGACAAACTTATTACTCCGGCCTTGCAGTTTTGTGGTGGCTGCTGCGGGCGGAAGGACGGTTGGCTGCGCACTAGATGATCACTAGCTAGTAAATAAAGCACTAGCTGAAACACTAATGACGGGCGGCGGCGATGGTGGTGTAAAGGTGAGAGTACAGGAGATAGAGTGATCAGAGATGAGGTGCCGCGCTGGTAGTGATGTGGTGGTGGTGATGATGATTATGACTTTAGAGGCAGTCTTGTGAAGTATTGGTGGTGATGATGTTTTTAATGATGGTGGTGGAGGTGTTGGAGGTGGTGGAGGTGGTGGTGGATAAGGTCACGAAGATGTGTTTCTTACCTGAACAATTAT
>JAXIVD010004524.1:0-35358 GCA_036785275.1 Cancer borealis | reverse complement strand
AGCGAACCGTATAGTATTTAAAAGTAGAAAAACAAATATCTTTAAATTTTCTTTTTTGTAAAATTTTAATTTAAAGAAAAACTAAAAGAGTTATTAGATAATTTGGGTCACTAAGAAGCTATTTAGATAAAGTGAAGACAATTATTTATTTAAATTAAATTATAATTTTTATTAAATTTAGAGGATTATATAGACATTTAGTAGTGGGTCATCATTATATAATTAATTCTTAAAATAAAACTTGAGTTAACCTTATCTTAATGAATTCAATTTTATAAAATTTAAGAGGACAGGGAGTTAGATAGATGATAACAAGGGGCTCATTTAAGATTAAGCTATAGTTTTTATTTAGGCTACAGGTGCGTTAAAAGGTTATATATTATGTATAAACTTTTAAAATTAAGTTGTAATTTTTATTAATTTGAGAGGATTTATAGACATTTAGTGTAGGTTTTTGCTACACCTTTAAAATAAAATTTGAATTAATTTTTGACCTATAAATTTAAAAATATTATAAGGTTTTTAATAGGTCGGGGAGCTAACCAGTTAAATTTTTAGGGGGGTTATCTTTCTTTTTGGGGTTTATTTTAAATTTTAAGGTATGATTTAAAAATTTATAAAGGTAAAAAATTTAAGGGGGAAAGCTGGTAGACGTTTCTTAGATTTGTTTTAAATTTTTTAAAGGGTTATTGTACTGATAGTAATAATCTTATTAAATTTATTTTAGGGTTATTTTAAGGAAAAAGAGAGGTTTATTAAATTTATATGGGATTTGAGAGTAGAGCAATTTTAAAAAAAAGGGGGCTAAAAGACCTTAGATAATTGGATTCTTTATTTTATAGGGGGAGTAGGAATAATCCCTGGTTCTTTGGTACCCGGCATAGAAGAGAGGAGAGTTGTAGGTTATCTCTTAAGGAGCAGGAGTTGTATTTTAGGGGGTTAGTTTATTATAAGATTTTTAAAATATAGGGGTGAGTATTTTTAAATTTTCTATTTTGTAAAGGTTAAGGTAAAAGAGAGAGTTAAGGGCTGTTGAAAACAAGGTTGTTATTAATGAGCTTTTATAAACAAAGAGAAGAGAGATTCCTTAAGTTTAAAAGTTGTAATTTTTATCAAGGATTAAAAGGTTTATAAGACGTTAGTAATAGGTTATTATATAATAAATTCTTAAATAAAATTTGAAGTTAATTTCTGGTTTTATATAAAATTTAATGTAACAGGTTTCAAGGTAATCAATAGGTTAAAATTCTAAAGGGGTTGCAGAGAGGTTAGAAGTAATTAATTAAGAGTAAAGTAGAGATTAGGGTTTAAAGGTATTATTAAGAAAAGGAAACGCGTTAAGGTTAGTTAGATTTAATGGTTTTTCAAAGTTTAGGTAGAAGTTAAGTTTTGTGAGGTTAGGGAGACTTTAAAATTAATTTTTTAATCTTTAAGGGAATTAAACGAGATTGGTGAAGGGTTGAAATTAAAGGGGTTTAAGGTAGTTTGTTGTTAAGGAGAGTTAAAGGTCTTTCTAAAGAAAGGTCTTTAGGTTCCTAGGTTGAAATAAAAGTTTTATAAGGTTTATTAATCGGTTTTAAGACTGGCGGTTGAATTTTTATATCGGTGAAGTAAGGGTGTAGAGTTTGGGTAGCCGGGTTTAAAGAAACTGAAGAGTGGAGAAAGGTAGTTTAAATCGAAGCTCTGATTTAAAGGGTAGAAAGTTAGTTTAAATTAAGGAGTTAAAAATCAAGGTAAAATTTATTTTTATAGGTTAAAGTAAGAGGAGGAGGTTATCTTTCTTTTATGTTCTTTTTTTTAGGCTATTTAAAAACTTAGCTAATTAAAAAGTAAATTAAAAAAAATAGTTTTAAGAGAGAGGTTAATAGAATTCTTTAAAGTCTCTTAAAATTTATTAAGCAAAAAGCTCTTGTATCTGGGTAGTGAATAAATTTCTCTTATAAACTTATTTTGAGGATCGTAATTATCTTTTTCCTTTATAAAGAAAAAAACGGGGGGCTAATAAATTTATATATACATTTATTGAAATAATAAATTTAAACAAAAATAACATAGAAAAGGAGATTTGTTTTTAAATAGCGGGAACTTTTATTTTATAGTTGGGAGTAGTAGAAATAATTCCCGCGGGTCTCTGGAGCTCCCAGCAGGAAGAGAGAAAGAGAAAGAGCTGGGAATTATTTCTTAGTGAGGAATAAATTGTATTTAATAGACTAGCGAACCGTATAGTATTTAAAAGTAGAAAAACAAATATCTTTAAATTTTCTTTTTTGTAAAATTTTAATTTAAAGAAAAAACTAAAAGAGTTATTAGATAATTTGGGTCACTAAGAAGCTATTTAGATAAAGTGAAGACAATTATTTATTTTAAATTAAATTATAATTTTTATTAAATTTAGAGGATTATATAGACATTTAGTAGTGGGTCATCATTATATAATTAATTCTTAAAATAAAACTTGAGTTAACCTTATCTTAATGAATTCAATTTATAAAATTTAAGAGGACAGGGAGTTAGATAGATGATAACAAGGGGCTCATTTAAGAATTAAGCTATAGTTTTTATTTAGGCTACAGGTGCGTTAAAAAGGTTATATATTATGTATAAACTTTTAAAATTAAGTTGTAATTTTTATTAATTTGAGAGGATTTATAGACATTTAGTGTAGGTTTTTGCTACACCTTTAAAATAAAATTTGAATTAATTTTTGACCTATAAATTTAAAATATTATAAGGTTTTTAATAGGTCGGGGAGCTAACCAGTTAAATTTTTAGGGGGGGGGGTTATCTTTCCTTTGGGGTTTATTTTAAATTTAAGGTATGATTTAAAAATTTATAAAGGTAAAAATTTAAGGGGGAAAGCTGGTAGACGTTTCTTAGATTTGTTTTAAATTTTTAAAGGGTTATTGTACTGATAGTGATAATCTTATTAAATTTATTTTAGGTTGTTTTAAGGAAAAAGAGAGGTTTATTAAATTTATATGGGATTTGGGAGTAGAGCAATTTAAAAAAAGGGGGCTAAAAGACCTTAGATAATTGGATTCTTTATTTTATAGGGGGAGTAGGAATAATCCCTGGTTCTTTGGTACCCGGGATAGAAGAGAGGAGAGCTGTAGGTTATCTCTTAAGGAGCAGGAGTTGTATTTTAGGGGGTTAGTTTATTATAAGATTTTTAAAATAGGGGTGAGTATTTTTAAATTTTCTATTTTGTAAAGGTTAAGGTAAAAGAGAGAGTTAAGGGCTGTTGAAACAAGGTTGTTATTAATGAGTTTTTATAAACAAAGAGAAGAGAGATTTCTTAAGTTTAAAAGTTGTAATTTTTATCAAGGATTAAAAGGTTTATAAGACGTTAGTAATAGGTTATTATATAATAAATTCTTAAATAAAATTTGAAGTTAATTTCTGGTTTTATATAAAATTTAATGTAATAGGTTTCAAGGTAATCAATAGGTTAAAATTCTAAAGGGGTTGCAGAGAGGTTAGAAGTAATTAATTAAGAGTAAAGTAGAGATTAGGGTTTAAAGGTATTATTAAGAAAAGGAAACGCGTTAAGGTTAGTTAGATTTTAATGGTTTTTCAAAGTTTAGGTAGAAGTTAAGTTTTGTGAGGTTAGGGAGACTTTAAAAATTAATTTTTTAATCTTTAAGGGAATTAAACGAGATTGGTGAAGGGTTGAAATTAAAGGGGTTTAAGGTAGTTTGTTGTTAAGGTGAGTTAAAGGTCTTTCTAAAGAAAGGTCTTTAGGTTCCTAGGTTGAAATAAAAGTTTTATAAGGTTTATTAATCGGTTTTAAGACTGGCGGTTGAATTTTTATATTGGTGAAGTAAGGGTGTAGAGTTTGGGTAGGTGGTTTTAAAGAAACTGAAGAGTGGAGAAAGGTAGTTTAAATCGAAGCTCTGATTTAAAGGGTAGAAAGTTAGTTTAAATTAAGGAGTTAAAAATCAAGGTAAAATTTTATTTTTATAGGTTAAAGTAAGAGGAGGAGGTTATTTTTCTTTTATGTTCTTTTTTTTAGACTATTTAAAACTTAGCTAATTAAAAAGTAAATTAAAAAAATAGTTTTAAGAGAGAGGTTAATAGAATTCTTTAAAGTCTCTTAAAATTTATTAAGCAAAAGCTCTTGTATCTAGGTAGTAAATAAATTTCTTTTATAAACTTATTTTGAGGGCCGTAATTATCTTTTTCCTTTATAAGAGGAAAAAAACGGGGGGCTAATAAATTTATATATACATTTATTGAAATAATAAATTTAAATAAAAATAATATAGAAAAGGAGATTTGTTTTTAAATAGCGGGAACTTTTATTTTATAGTTGGGAGTAGTAGAAATAATTCCCGCGGGTCTCTGGAGCTCCCAGCAGGAAGAGAGAAAGAGAAAGAGCTGGGAATTATTTCTTAGTGAGAAATAAATTGTATTTAATAGACTAGCGAACCGTATAGTATTTAAAAGTAGAAAAACAAATATCTTTAAATTTCTTTTTTGTAAAATTTTAATTTAAAGAAAAAACTAAAAGAGTTATTAGATAATTTGGGTCACTAAGAAGCTATTTAGATAAAGTGAAGACAATTATTTATTTTAAATTAAATTATAATTTTTATTAAATTTAGAGGATTATATAGACATTTAGTAGTGGGTCATCATTATATAATTAATTCTTAAAATAAAACTTGAGTTAACCTTATCTTAATGAATTCAATTTTATAAAATTTAAGAGGACAGGGAGTTAGATAGATGATAACAAGGGGCTCATTTAAGAATTAAGCTATAGTTTTTATTTAGGCTACAGGTGCGTTAAAAGGTTATATATTATGTATAAACTTTTAAAATTAAGTTGTAATTTTTATTAATTTGAGAGGATTTATAGACATTTAGTGTAGGTTTTTGCTACACCTTTAAAATAAAATTTGAATTAATTTTTGACCTATAAATTTAAAAATATTATAAGGTTTTTAATAGGTCGGGGAGCTAACCAGTTAAATTTTTAGGGGGGTTATCTTTCCTTTGGGGTTTATTTTAAATTTAAGGTATGATTTAAAAATTTATAAAGGTAAAAAATTTAAGGGGGAAAGCTGGTAGACGTTTCTTAGATTTGTTTTAAATTTTTTAAAGGGTTATTGTACTGATAGTGATAATCTTATTAAATTTATTTTAGGGTTGTTTTAAGGAAAAAGAGAGGTTTATTAAATTTATATGGGATTTGGGAGTAGAGCAATTTAAAAAAAAGGGGGCTAAAAGACCTTAGATAATTGGATTCTTTATTTTATAGGGGGAGTAGGAATAATCCCTGGTTCTTTGGTACCCGGGATAGAAGAGAGGAGAGCTGTAGGTTATCTCTTAAGGAGCAGGAGTTGTATTTTAGGGGGTTAGTTTATTATAAGATTTTTAAAATAGGGGTGAGTATTTTTAAATTTTCTATTTTGTAAAGGTTAAGGTAAAAGAGAGAGTTAAGGGCTGTTGAAAACAAGGTTGTTATTAATGAGTTTTTATAAACAAAGAGAAGAGAGATTTCTTAAGTTTAAAAGTTGTAATTTTTATCGAGGATTAAAAGGTTTATAAGACGTTAGTAATAGGTTATTATATAATAAATTCTTAAATAAAATTTGAAGTTAATTTCTGGTTTTATATAAAATTTAATGTAACAGGTTTCAAGGTAATCAATAGGTTAAAATTCTAAAGGGGTTGCAGAGAGGTTAGAAGTAATTAATTAAGAGTAAAGTAGAGATTAGGGTTTAAAGGTATTATTAAGAAAAGGAAACGCGTTAAGGTTAGTTAGATTTTAATGGTTTTTCAAAGTTTAGGTAGAAGTTAAGTTTTGTGAGGTTAGGGAGACTTTAAAATTAATTTTTTAATCTTTAAGGGAATTAAACGAGATTGGTGAAGGGTTGAAATTAAAGGGGTTTAAGGTAGTTTGTTGTTAAGGTGAGTTAAAGTCTTTCTAAAGAAAGGTCTTTAGGTTCCTAGGTTGAAATAAAAGTTTTATAAGGTTTATTAATCGGTTTTAAGACTGGCGGTTGAATTTTTATATTGGTGAAGTAAGGGTGTAGAGTTTGGGTAGGTGGTTTTAAAGAAACTGAAGAGTGGAGAAAGGTAGTTTAAATCGAAGCTCTGATTTAAAGGGTAGAAAGTTAGTTTAAATTAAGGAGTTAAAAATCAAGGTAAAATTTATTTTTATAGGTTAAAGTAAGAGGAGGAGTTATCTTTCTTTTCTGTTCTTTTTTTTAGACTATTTAAAAACTTAGCTAATTAAAAAGTAAATTAAAAAAATAGTTTTAAGAGAGAGGTTAATAGAATTCTTTAAAGTCTCTTAAAATTTATTAAGCAAAAGCTCTTGTATCTAGGTAGTAAATAAATTTCTTTTATAAACTTATTTGAGGGCCGTAATTATCTTTTTCCTTTATAAAGAAAAAAACGGGGGGCTAATAAATTTATATATACATTTATTGAAATAATAAATTTAAATAAAAATAATATAGAAAAGGAGATTTGTTTTTAAATAGCGGGAACTTTTATTTTATAGTTGGGAGTAGTAGAAATAATTCCCGCGGGTCTCTGGAGCTCCCAGCAGGAAGAGAGAAAGAGAAAGAGCTGGGAATTATTTCTTAGTGAGAAATAAATTGTATTTAATAGACTAGCGAGCCGTATAGTATTTAAAAGTAGAAAAACAAATATATTTAAATTTTCTTTCTTGTAAAATTTTAATTTAAAGAAAAAACTAAAAGGGCCACTAGATAACTCAGGTCACTAAGAAGCTATTTAGATAAAGTGAAGACAATTATTTATTTTAAACTAAATTATAACTTTTATTAAATTTAGAGTATTATATAGACATTTAGTAGTGGGTCATCATTATATAATTAATTCTTAAAATAAAACTTGAGTTAACCTTATCTTAATGAATTCAATTTTATAAAATTTAAGAGGACAGGAAGTTAGATAAATAACAAGGGGCTTATTTAAGAATTAAGCTATAGTTTTTATTTAGGTTACAGGTGTGTTAAAAGGTTATATATTATGTATAAACTTTTAAAATTAAGTTGTAATTTTTATTAATCTGAGAGGATTTTATAGACATTTAGTGTAGGTTTTTGCTATATCTTTAAAAATAAATTTGAATTATTTTTGACCTATAAATTTAAAAATATTATAAGGTTTTTAATAGGTCGGGGAGTTAACCAGTTAAATTTTTAGGGGGCTATTTTTTCTTTGGGGTTTATTTTAAATTTAAGGTATGATTTTAAAAATTTATAAAGGTAAAAAATTTAAGGGGGAGAGGTTGGTAGGTGTTTCTTAGATTTGTTTTAAATTTTTAAAAGGGTTATTGTACTGATAGTGATAATCTTATTAAATTTATTTTAGGGTTATTTTAAGGAAAAAGAGAGGTTTATAAAATTTATATGGGATTTGGGAGTAGAGCAATTTTAAAAAAAGAGGTTAAAAGATTTTAGATAATTGGATTCTTTATTTTATAGGGGGAGGAAGGAATAATTCCTGGTTCTTTGGTACCCTCAGTAGAAGAGAGGAGAGCTATAGGTTATTTCTTAAGGGACAGGAGTTGCATTTCAGGGGGTTAGTCTACATAAGATTTTTAATAGAGGCGAGTATTTTTAAATTTTCTATTTTGTAAAGGTTAGGTAAAAGAGAGAGTTAAGGACTGTTAGAAAACAAAGGTTATTATTAATGAGTTTTATAAACAAAGAGAAGAGAGATTTTTAAGTTTAAAAGTTGTAATTTTTATTAAGGATTAAAAGGTTTAATAAAACGTTAGTAATAAGGCTATTATATAATAAATTCTTAAATAAAACTTGAAGTTAATTTCTGGTCTTATATAAAATTTAATGAAACAGGTTTCAAGGTAATTAATAGGTTAAAATTCTAAAGGGGTTGCAGAGAGGTTAGAAGTAATTAATTAAGAGTAAAGTTAGAGATTAGGGTTTAAAGGTGTTATTAAGAAAAGAAACGCGTTAAGGCCAGCTAGATTTTAATGATTTTTCAAAGCTTAGGTAGAAGTTAAGCTTTGTAAGTTAGGAGATTTAAAATTAATTTTTAAATCTTTAAGGGAAATGAGATTGGTGAAGGGTTGAAGTTTAAGGGGTTTAGGTTTAAGGTAGTTTGTCTCTAAGATGGGTTAAAGGTCTTTCTAAAGAAAGGCCTAAGTTTCTAGATTTGAAATAAAAGTTTCACAAGGTTTGTTAACAGGTTTAAGACTGGTGGTTGAATTTTTGTATTAGTGAAGTAAGGGTGTAGAGTTTGGGTAGCTGGTTTTAAGAAACTGAAGAGTGGAGAAAGGTGGTTTAAATTGAAGCTCTGATTTAAAGGGCAGAAAGTTAGTTTAAGTTTGAGGGGTTAAAAATCAAGGTAAAATTTATTTTTATAGGTTAAAGTAAGAGGAGAAGGTTATCTTTAGTTTTCTGTTCTTTTTTTAGCTCATTTAAAAATTTAGCTAATTAAAAAGTAAATTAAAAAATAGTTTTAAGGAAGAGAGGTTAATAGAATTTTTTAAAATCTTTTAAAATTTATTAAGCAAAAGCTCTTGTATCTAGGTAGTGAATAAGTTTTTCTTATAAATCTATTTTGAGGGCTGTAATTATTTTTTTACCTTATAGAGAGAAAAAACGGGGGTTAATAAATTTATACATACATTTATTAAAATAATAAATTTAAATAAAAATAATATAGAAAAGGAGATTTGTTTTTAAATAACGGGAACTTTTATTTTATAGTGGGAGTGAGTAGAAATAATTCCCGTGGGTCTCTGGAGCTCCCAGCAGGAAGAGAGAAAGAGCTAGGAATTATTTTTTAGTAAGAAATAAATTGTATTTAATAGACTGGCGAGCTGTATAGTATTTTAAAGCAGAAAAACAAATATCTTTAAATTTTCTTTTTTTGTAAAATTTTAATTTAAAGAAAAAACTAAAAGGGTTATTAGATAATTTAGGTCACTAAGAAGCTATTTAGATAAAGTGAAGACAATTATTTATTTTAAACTAAATTATAATTTTTATTAAATTTAGAGGATTATATAGACATTTAGTAGTAGGTCATCATTATATAATTAATTCTTAAAATAAAACTTGAGTTAATTTTATCTCAATGAATTCAATTTTATAAAATTTAAGAGGACAGGGAGTTAGATAAATAACAAAGGGCTTATTTAAGAATTAAGCTATAGTTTTTATTTAGGTTATATAGGTGTGTTAAAAGGTTATATATTATGTATAAATTTTTAAAATTAAGTTTTGTAATTTTTATTAATTTGAGAGGATTTTATAGATATTTAGTGTAGGTTTTTGCTATACCTTTAAAATAAAATTTGAATTAATTTTTGACCTGTAAATTTAAAAATATTATAAGGTTTAATAGGTCGGGGAGCTAACCAGTTAAATTTTTAGAGGGTCATCTTTCCTTTGGGGTTTATTTTAAATTTAAGACAATGAATTTAAAAATTTATAAAGGTAAAAAATTTAAGGGGGAGAGGTTGGTAGGTGTTTCTTAAATTTGTTTTAAATTTTTTAAAGGGCTATTGCACCGGTTAGTGATAATCTTATTAAATTTATTTTAGGGTTATTTTAAGGGAAAAGAGAGGTTTATTAAATTTTTATGGGATTTAGGAGTAGAGCAATTTTTTAAAAAAAAGGGGGGGTTAAAGACCTTAGATAATTGGATTCTTTATTTTATAGGGGAGTAGGAATAATTCTTGGTTTTTTGGTATTTCAGTAGAAGAGAGGAGAGCTATAGGTTATTTCTTAAGGGACAGGAGTTGCATCTCGGGGGGGGGGTTAGTTTACATAAGATTTTTAATAGAGGTGAGTGTTTTTAAATTTTCTATTTTGTAAAGGTTAGGCAAAAGAGAGAGTTAAAGGCTGTTAGAAAACAAGGTTGTTATTAATGAGTTTTTATAAACAAAGAGAAGAGAGATTTTTTAAGGTTTAAAGTTGTAATTTTTATTAAAGATTAAAAGGTTTAATAAGATGTTAGTAATAAGGTTATTTTATATAATAAATTCTTAAATAAAACTTGAAGTTAATTTCTGGTCTTATATAAAATTTAATGAAATAGGTTTCAAGGTAATTAATAGGTTAAAATTTTAAAGGGATTACAGAGAGGTTAGAAGTAATTAATTAAGAGAAAAGTAGAGATTAGGGTTTAAAGGTGTTATTAAGAAAAGGAAACGCGTTAAGGCCAGCTAGATTTTAATGACTTTTCAAAGCTTAGGTAGAAGTTAAGTTTTGCGGGGTTAGGGAGACTTTAAAATTAATTTTTTAATCTTTAAGGGAATTAGATGAGATTGGTGAGGGGTTGAAATTAAAGGGGTTTAAAGTAGTTTGCTATTAAGATGAGTTAAAGGTCTTTCTAAAGAAAGGCCTTAAGGTTTCTAGATTTAAAATAAAAGTTTCATAAGGTTTATTAGCAGGTTTAAGACTGGTGGTTGAATTTTTGTATTAGTGAAGTAAGGGTGTAGGAGTTTAGGTAGCTGGTTTTAAAGAAATTGAAAAGTGGAGAAAGGTAGGTTAAATTGAAGCTCTGATTTAAAGGGTAGAAAGTTAGTTTTAGTTTGAGGGAGTTAAAATCAAGGTAAAATTTATTTTTATAGGTTAAAGTAAGAGGAGAAGGTTGTAAGTTATCTTTACTTTTATGTTCTTTTTTTTAGCTTATTTAAAAATTTAGTTAATTTAAAAGTAAATTAAAAATAGTTTTAAGAGAGAGAGGTTAATAGAATTCTTTAAAATCTTTTAAAATTTATTAAGCAAAAGCTCTTGTATCTAGGTAGTGAATAAATTTCTCTTATAAATGTATTTTGAGGGCTGTAATTATTTTTTTCCTCTAGAGAGAGAAAAAACGAGGGTTAATAAATTTATACATATATATATATGTATTTGTTAAAATAATAAATTTAAATAAAAATAATATAGAAAAAGGAGATTTGTTTTTAAATAGTGGGAACTTTTATTTTATAGTTGGGAGTAGTAGAAATAAATTGTATTTAATAGACTGGCGAGCCATATAGTATTTAAAAGTAGAAATACAAATATCTCTAAATTTTCTATCTTGTAAAATTTCAATTTAAAGAAAAACTAAAAGGGTTATTAGATGATTTAGGTCACTAAGGAGCTATTTAGATAAAGGGAAGACAATTATTTATTTAAAACTAAATTATAATTTTTATTAAATTTAGAGGATTATATAGACATTTAGTAGTGGGTCATTTTTATATAATTAACTCTTAAAATAAAACTTAAGTTAATTTTATCTTAATGAGTTTAATTTTATAAAATTTAATAGGCCAGGGAGTTAGCCGATTACAAAAATTTTTAAGGTAGTTATAGGGTCAGGGAAGATGACCTAAAAGTAAGGAGTAGTGTTTATTAAGAGAAGGTTATAAAAAGAAGGAAAAGAGGTTGGGTTTAATTTTTAAATAATTTTTGTAAGAAATTTAAGGAGGTTAAGTTAGGGGGTTAAGGTGATTTTTTAAAGTTAAGGGTTAGCAGTTTAGGTTAGTTAAATATTAGGGTTTAAATTAAGGATGAATGCGGTTATAAAGGTAAGTTAAAGGTCTCTAAGAAGGGGGTGGGAGCCCTACTTTTTAAAAAGTCTAAGGGGTTGTGTGGCATAAGGGTTTGTTAATTGTTTTAAAAGGTTAGGGTTTTATACAGGCGGTTAAATTAAAAAAGAGTTGTTACTATTAAAAAGAAAGTTGGAGGATTTTTTAATAGGTTTAAAATTAAATCGTTGTGTTTTTAAGAACTTTAAAAATTTTAGTTAATTAAAAATAAATTAAAAGGTAGTTTTATTAAAGAAGGTTATCTAAATTTGGTTAAATTTTTTAAGGGAATTCTTGTAGTTAGGTGGTTTAATAATTTAGTTTTAAGTTTATTTTAAAGGGTTGTTATCTTTTTTAAGTTACAAAAAGTAATATTTAATAAAATTATATAGGCCCTTTGAAAATTAGGGTCTTTAAAGTAAAATAATTTTAAGAGAGGGTTATTTTTTAATGATTAAGGACTCTTATATATAGGTTAAGGGTAGTTGTGTTCGACCTAAACCGAATTTTTAAAGGTTTAAATAAGGTGTAAATATTCTTTAAGTTTTGTAAAGTTTAGTTTAAAGAGAAGAGATTACTATAAAATAGGGTTGTTTAAGGAGTTCTCAGATAAATAATAAGAGGTTTATTTAAGAATTAAGCTATAGTGTTTATTTAGGTTACAGGTGTGTTAAAAGGTTATACACTATATACACACATATATATATATATAAACTTTTAAAATTGAGTTGTAATTTTTATTAATCTAAGAGGATTCTATAGGCATTTAGTAGTAGGTCTTTGCTATACCCTTAAAAATAAAATTTGAATTAATTTTTGACCTATAAATTTAAATATTATAAGGTTTAATAGGCCAGGGAGCTAACCGGTTAAATTTTTAGGGGGTTTATCTTTCTTTTAGGGTTTATTTTAAATTTAAGGTGTGATTTTAAAAATTTTATAAAGGTAAAAAATTTAAGGGGGAGAGGTTGGCAGGTGTTTCTTAAATTTGTTTTAAATTTTTTAAGGGTTATTGTAGCCGGGTGGCGATAATCTTATTAAATTTATTTTAGGGTTACTTTAAGGAAAAAGAGAGGTTTATTAAATTTATATGGGATTTGGAAGTAGAGCAATTTTAAAAAAAGGGGGCTAAAAGACTTTAGATAATTGGATTCTTTATTTTATAAGAGGGGGGAGGAATAATCTCTGGTTTTTTGGTACCCCGGATAGAAGAGAGGAGAGTTATAGGTTATTTCTTAAGGAGGAAGAGTTGTATTTCAGGAGGTTAGTTATATAAGATTTTTAATAGAGGCGAGTATTTTTAAATTTTCTATTTTGTAAAGGTAAAAGAGAGAGTCAAGGGTTATTAGAAAACAAGGTTGTTATTAATGAGTTTTTATAAACAAAGAGAAGAGAGGTTTTTAAAGTTTAAAAGTTGTAATTTTTAACCAGGATTAAAAGGTTTATAAAGACGTTAGTAATAGGTTATTATATAATAAATTTTTAAATAAAACTTGAAGTTAATTTCTGGTTTTATATAAAATTTAATGTAACAGGTTTCAAGGTAATTAAGAGGTTAAAATTCTAAAGGGATTCCAAAGAGGTTAGAAGTAATTAATTAAGAGTAAAGTAGAGATTAGGGTTTAAAGATATTATTAAGAAAAGGAAACGCGTTAAGGCTAGCTAGATTTTAATGGTTTTTCAAAGCTTAGGTAGAAGTTAAGTTTTGTGGGGTTAGGAAGACTTTAAAATTAATTTTTTAATCTTTAAGGGAATTAGACGAGATTGGTGAGAGGGTTGAAATAAAAGGGGTTTAAGGTAGTTTGTTGTTAAGATGGGTTAAAGGGCTTTCTAAAGAAAGGCCTTTAGGTTCCTAAATTGAAATAAAAGTTTTATAAGGTTTTATTAATCGGTTTTAAGACCGGTGGTTGAATTTTTATATTAGTGAAGTAAGGGTGTAGAGTTTAGGTAACGGGTTTTAAAGAAACTAAAGAGTGGGAAAAGGTAGTTTAAATTGAAGCTCTGATTTAAAGGGTGGAAAGTTAGTTTAAACTGAGGAGTTAAAATCAAGGTAAAATTTATTTTTATGGGTTAAAGTAAGAGGAGAAGGTTGTCTTTACTTTTATGTTCTTTTTTTAGCTTATTTAAAAATTTAGCTAATTAAAAAGTAAATTAAAAAATAGTTTAAGAGAGGGGTTAATAGAATTCTCTAAAGTCTCTTAAAATTTATTAAGCAAAAAGCTCTTGTATTTAGGTAATGAATAGATTTCTCTTATAAACCTATTTTGAGGATTATAATTATTTTTTTCTTTATAAAAAGAAAAAACGGGGGTTAATAAACTTATACGCACATTTATTAAAATAATAAATTTAAATAAAAATAATATAGAAAAGGAGATTTGTTTTAAATAGCGAGAACTTTTATTTTATATAGTTGGGAGTAGTAGAAATAACTCCCGCGGGTCTCTGGAGTTCCCAGCAGGAAGAGAGAAAGAGGCGGGAGTTATTTCTTAGTGAGAAGTAAATTGTATATTTAATAGACTGGCGAGCCGTATAGTATTTAAAAGTAGAAAAACAAATATCTTTAAATTTTCTATATTGTAAAATTTTAACTTAAAGAAAAAACTAAAAGGGTTATTAGATAATTTGGTTGTTAAGAAGCTATTTAGGTAGAGTGAGGACAATTACTTATTTAAAACTAAATTATAATTTTTATTAAATTTATATGGGATTTGGAAGTAGAGCAATTTTAAAAAAAGGGGGTTTAAAGACCTTAGATAATTGGATTCTTTATTTTATAGGAGGGGGGGGGGGGATAATCCCTGGTTCTTTGGTATCCTAAATAGAAGAGAGGAGAGTTATAGGTTATTTCTTAAGGAGCAGGAGTTGTATTTCAGGGGGTTAGTTTACATAAGATTTTTAATAGAGGTGAGTATTTTTAAATTTTTTATTTTGTAAAGGTTAAGGTAAAAGAGAGAGTTAAGGGTTGTTAGAAAACAAGGTTGCTATTAATGAGTTTTTATAAATAAAGAGAAAGAAGAGAGATTTTTAAAGTTTAAAAGTTGTAATTTTTACCCGGGATTAAAAGGTTTATAAGACATTAGTAATAGGTTATTATATAATAAATTTTTAAATAAAATTTGAAGTTTTAATTTCTGGTTTTATACAAAATTTAATGTAATAGGTTTCAAGGTAATTAATAGGTTAAAATTCTAAAGGGTTATAAAGAGGTTAGAAGTAATTAATTAAGAGTAAAGTAGAGATTAGGGTTTAAAGGTACTATTAAGAAAAGGAAACGCGTTAAGGCTAGCTAGATTTTAATGGTTTTTCAAAGCTTAGGTAGAAGTTAAGTTTTGTGAGGTTAGGAAGACTTTTAAATTAATTTTTTAATCTTTAAGGGAATTAGACGAGATTGGTGAAGGGTTGAAATTAAAGGGGTTTAAGGCAGGTTGTTATTAAGATGGGTTAAAGGTCTTTCTAAAGAAAGGCCTTTAGGTTCCTAGGTTGAAATAACAGTTTTATAAGGTTTATTAATCGGTTTTAAGACTGGTTGGTTGAATTTTTATATTAGAGAAGTAAGGGTGTAGAGTTTGGGTAGCTGGTTTTAAAGAAACTGAAGAGTGGAGAAAGGTAGTTTAAATTGAAGCTGTGATTTAAAGGGTAGAAAGTTAGTTTAAATTAAGGAGTTAAAATCAAGGTAAAATTTATTTTTAATAGGTTAAAGTAAGAGGAGAAGGTTGTAGGTTATCTTTACTTTTATGTCCTTTTTTTAGCCTATTTAAAAATTTAGTTAATTAAAAAGTAAATTAAAAAATAGTTTTAAGAGAGAGAGGTTAATAGAATTCTTTAAAGTCTCTTAAAATTTATTAAGCAAAAAGCTTTTGTATTTAGGTAGTGAATAGATTTCTCTTATAAACCTATTTTGAGGACTATAATTATTTTTTTCCTTTATAAAGAGAAAAAAACGGGGGTTAATAAATTTATATATACATTTATTGAAATAATAAATTTAAATAAAAATAATATAGAAAAGGAGATTTGTTTTTAAATAGCGGGAACTTTTATTTTATAGTTGGGAGTAGTAGAAATAATTCCCGCGGGTCTCTGGAGCTTCCAGCAGGAAGAGAGACCCGCGGGAGTTATTTCTTAGTGAGGAATAAATTGTATTTAATAGACTGGCAAGCCGTATAGTGTTTAAAAGTAGAAAAACAAATATCTTTAAATTTTCTCCCTTGTAAAATTTTAATTTAAAAGAAAAAACTAAAAGGGTTATTAGATAATTTAGGTCACTAAGAAGCTATTTAGATAAAGTGAAGACAATTATTTATTTTAAACTAAATTATAATATTTATTAAATTTAGAGGATTATATAGACATTTAGTAGTGGGTCATCATTATATAATTAATTCTTAAAATAAAACTTGAGTTAACCTTATCTTAATGAATTTAATTTTATAAAATTTAAGAGGACAGGGAGTTAAATAAATAACAAGGGGCTTATTTAAGAATTAAGCTATAGTTTTTATTTAGGTTACAGGTGTGTTAAAAGGTTATATATTATGAATAAACTTTTAAAATTAAGTTGTAATTTTTATTAATCTGAGAGGATTTTATAGACATTTAGTGTAGGTCTTTGCTATACCTTTAAAATAAAATTTGAATTAATTTTTGACCTATAAATTTAAAATATTATAAGGTTTAATAGGTCGGGGAGCTAACCAGTTAAATTTTTAGAGGGTCATCTTTCCTTTGGGGTTTATTTTAAATTTTAAGGTATGAATTTAATAATTTATAAAGGTAAAATTTAAGGGGGAGAGGTTGGTAGGTGTTTCTTAAATTTGTTTTAAATTTTTTAAAGGGTTATTGCACTGGGTAGTGATAATCTTATTAAATTTATTTTAGGGTTATTTTAAGGAAAAAGAGAGGGTTATTAAATTTATATGGGATTTGGAAGTAGAGTAATTTTAAAAAAAAGGGGGCTAAAGACCTTAGATAATTGGGTTCTTTATTTTATAGGAGGAGGGGAATAATCCCTGGTTCTTTGGTATCCTAAATAGAAGAGAGGAGAGTTATAGGTTATTTCTTAAGGGGCAGGAGTTGTATTTCAGGGAGTTAGTTTACATAAGATTTTTAATAGAGGTGAGTATTTTTAAATTTTTTATTTTGTAAAGGTTAAGGTAAAAGAGAGAGTTAAGGGCTGTTAGAAAACAAGGTTGTTATTAATGAGTTTTTATAAACAGGAGAAGAGAGATTTTTAAAGTTTAAAAGTTGTAATTTTTATCCAGGATTAAAAGGTTTATAAAACGTTAATAATAGTTTATTATATAATAACTTTTTAAATAAAACTTGAAGTTAATTTCTGGTTTTATATAAAATTTAATGTAATAGGTTTCAAGGTAATTAATAGGTTAAAATTCTAAAGGGGTTATAAAGAGGTTAGAAGTAATTAATTAAGAGTAAAGTAGAGATTAGGGTTTAAAGGTACTATTAAGAAAAGGAAACGCGTTAAGGTTAGCTAGATTTTAATGGTTTTTCAAAGCTTAGGTAGAAATTAAGTTTTGTAAGGTTAGGAAGACTTTAAAATTAATTTTTTAATCTTTAAGGGAATCAGACGAGATTGGTGAAGGGTTGAAATTAAAGGGGTTTAAGGTAGGTTGTTATTAAGATGGGTTAAAGGTCTTTCTAAAGAAAGGCCTTTAGGTTCCCAGGTTAAATAATAGTTTTATAATAAGGTTTATTAACCGGGTTTAAGACTGGCTGGTTGAATTTTTATATTAGAGAAGTAAGGGTGTAGAGTTTGGGTAGCCGGTTTTAAAGAAAACTGAAGAGTGGGGAAAGATAGTTTAAATTGAAGCTCTGATTTAAAGGGTAGAAAGTTAGTTTAAATTGAGGGGTTAAAATTAAGGTAAAATTTATTTTTAATAGGTTAAAGTAAGAGGAGAAGGCTGTAGGTTATCTTTACTTTTATGTTCTTTTTTAGTCTATTTAAAAATTTAGTTAATAAAAAAGTAAATTAAAAAAATAGGTTTAAGAGAGAGAGGTTAATAGAATTCTTTAAAGTCTCTTAAAGTTTATTAAGCAAAAAGGTCTTGTATCTAGGTAGTGAATAGATTGCTCTTATAAACCTATTTTAAGGATTATAATTATTTTTTTCCTTTATAAAGAGAAAAAAACGGGGGGGGCTAATAAATTTATATACCCATTTATTAAAATAATAAATTTAAATAAAAATAATATAGAAAAGGGGATTTGTTTTTAAATAGCGGGAACTTTTATTTTATAGTTGAGAGTAGTAGAAATAATTCCTGCGGGTCTCTGGAGCTCTCAGCTGGAAGAGACCCGCAGGAATTATTTCTTAGCAAGGAATAAATTGTATTTAATAGACTGGCGAGCCGTATAGTGTTTAAAAAGTAGAAAAACAAATATCTTTAAATTTTCTTTCTTGTGAAATTTTAATTTAAAGAAAAAATTAAAAGGGTTATTAGATAATTTAGGTCACTAAGAAGCTATTTAGATAAAGTGAAGACAATTATTTATTTTAAACTAAATTATAATTTTTATTAAATTTAGAGGATTATATAGATACTTAGTAGTGGGCCATCATTGTATAACTAATTCTTAAAATAAAACTTGGGTTAACCTTATCTTAATGAATTCAATTTTATAAAATTTAAGAGGACAGGGAGTTAAATAAATAACAAGGGGCTTTATTTAAGAATTAAGCTATAGTTTTTATTTAGGCTACAGGTGTGTTAAAAGGTTATATATTATGAATAAACTTTTAAAATTAAGTTGTAATTTTTATTAATCTGAGAGGATTTTATAGACATTTAGTGTAGGTCTTTACTATACCTTTAAAATAAAATTTGAATTAATTTTTGACCTTTAATTTAAAAATATTATAAGGTTTAATAGGTCGGGGAGCTAACCAGTTAAATTTTTAGGGGGGTAGGTTATCTTTCCTTTGGGGTTTATTTTAAATTTAAGGTATGAACTTAAAATTTTATAAAGGTAAAAAAAATTTAAGGGGGAGAGGTTGGTAGGCGTTTCTTAAATTTGTTTTAAATTTTTTAAAGGGTTATTACACCGGTAGTGATAATCTTATTAAATTTATTTTAGGGTTATTTAACGAAAAAGAGAGGTTTATTAAATTTATGTGGGATTTGGGAGTAGAGCAATTTTAAAAAAACGGGGGGGTTAAAAACTATAGATAATTGGATTCTTTATTTTATAGAGGAGGAATAATCCCTGGTTCTTTGGTACCCCTAGAAGAAGAGAGGAGAGCTTCAGGTTATTTCTTAAGGGGCAGGAGTTGCATTTCAGGGGGTTAGTTTACATAAGATTTCTAATAGGGGCGAGTATTTTTAAATTTTCTATTTTGTAAAGGTTAGGTAAAAGAGAGAGTTAAGGGCTGTTAGAAAACAAGGTTGTTATTAATGAGTTTTTATAAACAAAGAGAAGAGAGATTTTTTAAGTTAAAAGTTGTAATTTTTATTAAGATTAAAAGGTTTATAAGATGTATTAGGAATGGGTTGTTATACAACAAATTCTTAAATAAAACTTGAAGTTAATTTCTGGTCTTATACAAGATTTAATGCAACAGGTTTCAAGGTAATTAACAGGTTAAAATTCTAAAGGGGTTGTAGAGAGGTTAGAATTAATTAACTAAGAGTAAAGTAGAGATTAGGGTTTAAAGGTATTATCAGGAAAAGGAAATGTGTTAAGGTCAGCTAGATTTTAATGGTTTTTCAAAGCTTAGGTAGAAGTTAAGTTTTGTAAGGTTAGGAAGACCTTAAAATTAATTTTTTAATCTTTAAGGGAATTAGACGATATTGATGAAGGGTTGAAGTTAAAGGGGCTTAGGTTTAAGGAAGTTTGCTATTAAGACGAGTTAAAGGTCTTTCTAAAGAAAGGCCTTTAAGTTTCTAAGCTGAAATAAAAGTTTTATAAGGTTTAATTAATCGGTTTTAAGATTAGTGGTTGAATTTTATATAAGTGAAGCGAGGGTGTAGAGTTTGGGTAGCCGGTTTTAAAGAAACTGAAGAGTGGGGGAAGATAGTTTAAATTGAAGCTCTGATTTAAAGGGTAGAAAGTTAGTTTAAACCAAGGAGTTAAAAATCAAGGTAAAATTTATTTTTATAGGCTAAAGTAAGAGGAGAGGTTATAGGGTATCTTTACTTTTATGTTCTTTTTTTAGCTCATTTAAAAATTTAGCTAATTAAAAAGTAAATTAAAAATAGTTTTAAGAGAGGTTAATAGAATTCTTTAAAGTCTCTTAAAATTTATTAAGCAAAAGCTCTTGTGTCTAGGTAATGGATAAATTTCTTTTATAAACCTACTTTGAGGACCATAATTATTTTTTTCTTTATAAAGAGAAAAAACGGGGGTCTAATAAATTTATATACACACATTTATTAATATAATAAATAAAAATAATATAGAAAGGAGATTTGTTTTTAAATAACGGGAATTTTTATTTTATAGTTGGGAGTAGTAGAAATAATTCCCGCGGGTCTCTAGAGCTCTCAGTAGGAAGGGAGAAAGAAACCCGCGGGAGTTACTTTTTAATGAGAAATAAATTGTATTTAATAGACTGGTGAGCTGTATTGTATTTAAAGGTAGAAAAATAAATATCTTTAAATTTTCTATTTTGTAAAATTTTAATTTTAAGAAAAAATTAAAAGGGTTATTAGATAATTTAGGTCATTAAGAAGTTATTTAGATAACGTGAAGACAATTATTTATTTAAAATCAAATTATAATTTTTATTAAATTTAGAGGATTATATAGATATTTAGTAGTGAGGGTCATCTTTATAAAATTAATTCTTAAAATAAAACTTGAGTTAACCTTATTTTAATGAGTTTAATTTTATAAACTTTAAGAGGGGAGGGAGTTAGATAAGTAACAAGGGGTTTATTTTAAGAATTAAGCTATAGTTTTTATTTAGGTTATAGGTGTATTAAAGGTTATACACTATGTATAAACTTTTAAAATTAAGCTGTAATTTTTATTGATTTGAGAGAATTTATAGATGTCTAGTAGTGTAGGTCTTTGCTATACCTTTAAAATAAAATTTGAATTAATTTTTGACTTGTAAATTTAATATTATAAGGTTTAATAAGCCGGGAGTTAATCAGTTAAATTTTTTAGGGGTTATCTTTCCTTTAGGGTTTATTTTAAATTTGAGGTATGATTTTAAAAATTTTTAAAGGGTTCTTGTATACCCGGGTAGTGATAATTTTATTAAATTTATTTTAGGGTTATTTTAAGGAAAAAGAGAGGTTATTAAATTTATACGGGATTTGGGAGTAGGGTAATTTTAAAAAAAGGGGGTTAAACCCTTTAGGATAATTGGATTCTTTATTTTATAGAGGGAGGAGGAATAATCCCTGGTTCTTTGGTGTCCCTAATAGAAGAGAGGAGAGCTCCAGGTTATTTTTAAGGAATAGGAGTTGCATTTCAGGGGATTAGTTTGCATAAGATTTTTAATAGAGGTGAGTATTTTAAAATTTTCCATTTTGTAAAGGTTAGGTAAAAGAGAGAGTTAAGGACTGTTAGAAAACAAGGTTGTTACTAATGAGTTTTTATAAACAAGGAGAAGAGATATTTTTTTAAGTTTAAAAGTTGTAATTTTTATTAAGGATTAAAAGGTTTAATAAAACGTTAGTATAATAAGGTTATTATATAATAAATTTTTAAATAAAACTTGAAGTTAATTTCTGGTTTTATATAAAATTTAATGAAACAGGTTTCAAGGTAAGTAACAGGTTAAAATTCTAAAGGGGTTGCAGAGAGGTTAGAAGTAATTAATTAAGAGAAAAGTATAGATTAGGTTTTAAAGGTGTTATTAAGAAAAGGAAACGTGTTAAGGCCAGCTAGATTTTAATGGTTTTTCAAAGCTTAGGTAGAAGTTAAGTTTTGTAAGGTTAGAAAGACTTTAAAATTAATTTTTTAATCTTTAAGGGAATTAGACGAGATTGGTGAAGGGTTGAAGTTAAAGGGGTTTAGGATTTAAGGTAGTTTGTTATTAAGATAGGTTAAAGGTCTTTCTAAAGAAAGGCCTTAGGTTTCTAGGTTTGAAATAAAAGTTTTATAAGGTTTATTAATCGGTTTAAGACTGGTGGTTGAATTTTTATATTAGTAAAGTAGGGGTGTAGAGTTTGGGTAGCTGGTTTTAAAGAAACTGAAGAATGAGGAAAGGCAGTTTAAATTGAAGCTCTGATTTAAAGGGTAGAAAGTTAGTTTAAGTTTGAGGAGTTAAAATCAAGGTAAAATTTATTTTTATAGGTTAAAGTAAGAGGAGAAGGTTGTAGGTTATCTTTACTTTTATGTTTTTTTAGCCTATTTAAAAATTTAGCTAATTAAAAAGTAAATTAAAAAAATAGTTTTATTTAAGAGAGAGGTTATAATAGAATTCTTTAAAATCTCTTAAAATTTATTAAGTAAAAGTTCTTGTATCTAGGTAGTGAATAGATTTCTCTTATAAATCTATTTTGAGGACTATAATTATTTTTTTCTCTATATAGAGAGAAAAAACGGGGTTAACAAATTAATATATATGCATTTATTAAAATAATAAATAAAAATAATATAGAAAGGAGATTTGTTTTTAAATAGCGGGAACTTTTATTTTATAGTTGGGAGTAGTAGAAATAATTCCCGCGGGTCTCTGGAGCTCCCAGCAGGAAGAGAGAAAGAGACCCGCGGGAATTATTTCTTAGTGAGGGATAAATTGTATTTGGTAAACTAGCGAGTCGTATAATATTTAAAAGTAGAAAAACAAATATCTTTAAATTTTCTCTCTTGTAAAATTTTAATTTAAAGAAAAAACTAAAAGGGTTATTAGATGATTTAGGTCACTAAAGGAGCTATTTAGATAAAGTGAAGATAATTATTTATTTAAAACTAAATTATAATTTTTATTAAATTCAGAGGATTATATAGACATTTAGTAGTGGGCCATCTTTATATAATTAATTCTTAAAATAAAATTTGAGTTAATTTTATCTTAATGAATTTAATTTTATAGAATTATTAATTTTTTAATCTTTAAGGGAATTAGGCGAGATTGGTGAAGGGTTGAAATTAAAGGGGTTTAAGGTAGTTTGTTATTAAGATGAGTTAAAGGTCTTTCTAAAGAAAGGCCTTTAGGTGCCTAGGTTGAAATAATAGTTTTATAAGGTTTATTAATCGGTTTTAAGACTGGTGGTTGAATTTTTATATTAGTGAAGTAAGGGTGAAGAGTTTGGGTAACCGGTTTTAAAGAAACTGAAGAGTAGGGAAAGGTAGTTTAAATTGAAGCTCTGATTTAAAGGGTAGAAAGTTAGTTTAAATTAAAGGGTTAAAATCAAGGTAAAATTTATTTTTATAGGTTAAAGTAAGAGGAGAAGGTTGTAGGTTATCTTTACTTTTATGTTCTTTTTTTTAGACTATTTAAAAATTTAGCTAATTAAAAAGTAAATTAAAAAAATAGTTTTAAGAGAGAGGTTAATAGAATTCTTTAAAGTCTCTTAAAATTTATTAAGCAAAAAGCTCTTGTATCTAGGTAGTGAATAAATTTCTCTTATAAACCTATTTTGAGGACCGTAATTATTTTTTTCCTCTATAAAGAGAAAAAACGGGGGGGGCTAATAAAATTATATATACATTTATTAAAATAATAAATTTAAATAAAAATAATATAGAAAAGGAGACTTGTTTTTAAATAGCGGGAGCTTTTATTTTATAGTTGGGAGTAGTAGAAATAATTCCCAGCTCTTTCTCTTTCTCTCTTCCTGCTGGGAGCTCCAGAGACCCGCGGGAATTATTTCTACTACTCCCAACTATAAAATAAAAGCTCCCGCTATTTAAAAACAAGTCTCCTTTTCTATATTATTTTTATTTAAATTTATTATTTTAATAAATGTATATATAATTTTATTAGCCCCCCCCGTTTTTTCTCTTTATAGAGGAAAAAAATAATTACGGTCCTCAAAATAGGTTTATAAGAGAAATTTATTCACTACCTAGATACAAGAGCTTTTTGCTTAATAAATTTTAAGAGACTTTAAAGAATTCTATTAACCTCTCTCTTAAAACTATTTTTTTAATTTACTTTTTAATTAGCTAAATTTTTAAATAGTCTAAAAAAAGAACATAAAAGTAAAGATAACCTACAACCTTCTCCTCTTACTTTAACCTATAAAAATAAATTTTACCTTGATTTTAACCCTTTAATTTAAACTAACTTTCTACCCTTTAAATCAGAGCTTCAATTTAAACTACCTTTCCCTACTCTTCAGTTTCTTTAAAACCGGTTACCCAAACTCTTCACCCTTACTTCACTAATATAAAAATTCAACCACCAGTCTTAAAACCGATTAATAAACCTTATAAAACTATTATTTCAACCTAGGCACCTAAAGGCCTTTCTTTAGAAAGACCTTTAACTCATCTTAATAACAAACTACCTTAAACCCCTTTAATTTCAACCCTTCACCAATCTCGCCTAATTCCCTTAAAGATTAAAAAATTAATAATTCTATAAAATTAAATTCATTAAGATAAAATTAACTCAAATTTTATTTTAAGAATTAATTATATAAAGATGGCCCACTACTAAATGTCTATATAATCCTCTGAATTTAATAAAAATTATAATTTAGTTTTAAATAAATAATTATCTTCACTTTATCTAAATAGCTCCTTTAGTGACCTAAATCATCTAATAACCCTTTTAGTTTTTTCTTTAAATTAAAATTTTACAAGAGAGAAAATTTAAAGATATTTGTTTTTCTACTTTTAAATATTATACGACTCGCTAGTTTACCAAATACAATTTATCCCTCACTAAGAAATAATTCCCGCGGGTCTCTTTCTCTCTTCCTGCTGGGAGCTCCAGAGACCCGCGGGAATTATTTCTACTACTCCCAACTATAAAATAAAAGTTCCCGCTATTTAAAAACAAATCTCCTTTCTATATTATTTTTATTTATTATTTTAATAAATGCATATATATTAATTTGTTAACCCCGTTTTTTCTCTCTATATAGAGAAAAAAATAATTATAGTCCTCAAAATAGATTTATAAGAGAAATCTATTCACTACCTAGATACAAGAACTTTTACTTAATAAATTTTAAGAGATTTTAAAGAATTCTATTATAACCTCTCTCTTAAATAAAACTATTTTTTTAATTTACTTTTTAATTAGCTAAATTTTTAAATAGGCTAAAAAAACATAAAAGTAAAGATAACCTACAACCTTCTCCTCTTACTTTAACCTATAAAAATAAATTTTACCTTGATTTTAACTCCTCAAACTTAAACTAACTTTCTACCCTTTAAATCAGAGCTTCAATTTAAACTGCCTTTCCTCATTCTTCAGTTTCTTTAAAACCAGCTACCCAAACTCTACACCCCTACTTTACTAATATAAAAATTCAACCACCAGTCTTAAACCGATTAATAAACCTTATAAAACTTTTATTTCAAACCTAGAAACCTAAGGCCTTTCTTTAGAAAGACCTTTAACCTATCTTAATAACAAACTACCTTAAATCCTAAACCCCTTTAACTTCAACCCTTCACCAATCTCGTCTAATTCCCTTAAAGATTAAAAAATTAATTTTAAAGTCTTTCTAACCTTACAAAACTTAACTTCTACCTAAGCTTTGAAAAACCATTAAAATCTAGCTGGCCTTAACACGTTTCCTTTTCTTAATAACACCTTTAAAACCTAATCTATACTTTTCTCTTAATTAATTACTTCTAACCTCTCTGCAACCCCTTTAGAATTTTAACCTGTTACTTACCTTGAAACCTGTTTCATTAAATTTTATATAAAACCAGAAATTAACTTCAAGTTTTATTTAAAAATTTATTATATAATAACCTTATTATACTAACGTTTTATTAAACCTTTTAATCCTTAATAAAAATTACAACTTTTAAACTTAAAAAAATATCTCTTCTCCTTGTTTATAAAAACTCATTAGTAACAACCTTGTTTTCTAACAGTCCTTAACTCTCTCTTTTACCTAACCTTTACAAAATGGAAAATTTTAAAATACTCACCTCTATTAAAAATCTTATGCAAACTAATCCCCTGAAATGCAACTCCTATTCCTTAAAAATAACCTGGAGCTCTCCTCTCTTCTATTAGGGACACCAAAGAACCAGGGATTATTCCTCCTCCCTCTATAAAATAAAGAATCCAATTATCCTAAAGGGTTTAACCCCCTTTTTTTAAAATTACCCTACTCCCAAATCCCGTATAAATTTAATAACCTCTCTTTTTCCTTAAAATAACCCTAAAATAAATTTAATAAAATTATCACTACCCGGGTATACAAGAACCCTTTAAAAATTTTTAAAATCATACCTCAAATTTAAAATAAACCCTAAAGGAAAGATAACCCCTAAAAAATTTAACTGATTAACTCCCGGCTTATTAAACCTTATAATATTAAATTTACAAGTCAAAAATTAATTCAAATTTTATTTTAAAGGTATAGCAAAGACCTACACTACTAGACATCTATAAATTCTCTCAAATCAATAAAAATTACAGCTTAATTTTAAAAGTTTATACATAGTGTATAACCTTTAATACACCTATAACCTAAATAAAAACTATAGCTTAATTCTTAAAATAAACCCTTGTTACTTATCTAACTCCCTCCCCTCTTAAAGTTTATAAAATTAAACTCATTAAAATAAGGTTAACTCAAGTTTTATTTTAAGAATTAATTTTATAAAGATGACCCTCACTACTAAATATCTATATAATCCTCTAAATTTAATAAAAATTATAATTTGATTTTTAAATAAATAATTGTCTTCACGTTATCTAAATAACTTCTTAATGACCTAAATTATCTAATAACCCTTTTAATTTTTTCTTAAAATTAAAATTTTACAAAATAGAAAATTTAAAGATATTTATTTTTCTACCTTTAAATACAATACAGCTCACCAGTCTATTAAATACAATTTATTTCTCATTAAAAAGTAACTCCCGCGGGTTTCTTTCTCCCTTCCTACTGAGAGCTCTAGAGACCCGCGGGAATTATTTCTACTACTCCCAACTATAAAATAAAAATTCCCGTTATTTAAAAACAAATCTCCTTTCTATATTATTTTTATTTATTATATTAATAAATGTGTGTATATAAATTTATTAGACCCCCGTTTTTTCTCTTTATAAAGAAAAAAATAATTATGGTCCTCAAAGTAGGTTTATAAAAGAAATTTATCCATTACCTAGACACAAGAGCTTTTGCTTAATAAATTTTAAGAGACTTTAAAGAATTCTATTAACCTCTCTTAAAACTATTTTTAATTTACTTTTTAATTAGCTAAATTTTTAAATGAGCTAAAAAAAGAACATAAAAGTAAAGATACCCTATAACCTCTCCTCTTACTTTAGCCTATAAAAATAAATTTTACCTTGATTTTTAACTCCTTGGTTTAAACTAACTTTCTACCCTTTAAATCAGAGCTTCAATTTAAACTATCTTCCCCCACTCTTCAGTTTCTTTAAAACCGGCTACCCAAACTCTACACCCTCGCTTCACTTATATAAAATTCAACCACTAATCTTAAAACCGATTAATTAAACCTTATAAAACTTTTATTTCAGCTTAGAAACTTAAAGGCCTTTCTTTAGAAAGACCTTTAACTCGTCTTAATAGCAAACTTCCTTAAACCTAAGCCCCTTTAACTTCAACCCTTCATCAATATCGTCTAATTCCCTTAAAGATTAAAAAATTAATTTTAAGGTCTTCCTAACCTTACAAAACTTAACTTCTACCTAAGCTTTGAAAAACCATTAAAATCTAGCTGACCTTAACACATTTCCTTTTCCTGATAATACCTTTAAACCCTAATCTCTACTTTACTCTTAGTTAATTAATTCTAACCTCTCTACAACCCCTTTAGAATTTTAACCTGTTAATTACCTTGAAACCTGTTGCATTAAATCTTGTATAAGACCAGAAATTAACTTCAAGTTTTATTTAAGAATTTGTTGTATAACAACCCATTCCTAATACATCTTATAAACCTTTTAATCTTAATAAAAATTACAACTTTTAACTTAAAAAATCTCTCTTCTCTTTGTTTATAAAAACTCATTAATAACAACCTTGTTTTCTAACAGCCCTTAACTCTCTCTTTTACCTAACCTTTACAAAATAGAAAATTTAAAAATACTCGCCCCTATTAGAAATCTTATGTAAACTAACCCCCTGAAATGCAACTCCTGCCCCTTAAGAAATAACCTGAAGCTCTCCTCTCTTCTTCTAGGGGTACCAAAGAACCAGGGATTATTCCTCCTCTATAAAATAAAGAATCCAATTATCTATAGTTTTTAACCCCCCCGTTTTTTTAAAATTGCTCTACTCCCAAATCCCACATAAATTTAATAAACCTCTCTTTTTCGTTAAATAACCCTAAAATAAATTTAATAAGATTATCACTACCGGTGTAATAACCCTTTAAAAAATTTAAAACAAATTTAAGAAACGCCTACCAACCTCTCCCCCTTAAATTTTTTTTACCTTTATAAAATTTTAAGTTCATACCTTAAATTTAAAATAAACCCCAAAGGAAAGATAACCTACCCCCCTAAAAATTTAACTGGTTAGCTCCCCGACCTATTAAACCTTATAATATTTTTAAATTAAAGGTCAAAAATTAATTCAAATTTTATTTTAAAGGTATAGTAAAGACCTACACTAAATGTCTATAAAATCCTCTCAGATTAATTTCAAAAATTACAACTTAATTTTAAAAGTTTATTCATAATATATAACCTTTTAACACACCTGTAGCCTAAATAAAAACTATAGCTTAATTCTTAAATAAAGCCCCTTGTTATTTATTTAACTCCCTGTCCTCTTAAATTTTATAAAATTGAATTCATTAAGATAAGGTTAACCCAAGTTTTATTTTAAGAATTAGTTATACAATGATGGCCCACTACTAAGTATCTATATAATCCTCTAAATTTAATAAAAATTATAATTTAGTTTAAATAAATAATTGTCTTCACTTTATCTAAATAGCTTCTTAGTGACCTAAATTATCTAATAACCCTTTTAATTTTTTCTTTAAATTAAAATTTCACAAGAAAGAAAATTTAAAGATATTTGTTTTTCTACTTTTTAAACACTATACGGCTCGCCAGTCTATTAAATACAATTTATTCCTTGCTAAGAAATAATTCCTGCGGGTCTCTTCCAGCTGAGAGCTCCAGAGACCCGCAGGAATTATTTCTACTACTCTCAACTATAAAATAAAAGTTCCCGCTATTTAAAAACAAATCCCCTTTTCTATATTATTTTTATTTAAATTTATTATTTTAATAAATGGGTATATAAATTTATTAGCCCCCCCCGTTTTTTTCTCTTTATAAAGGAAAAAAATAATTATAATCCTTAAAATAGGTTTATAAGAGCAATCTATTCACTACCTAGATACAAGACCTTTTTGCTTAATAAACTTTAAGAGACTTTAAAGAATTCTATTAACCTCTCTCTCTTAAACCTATTTTTTTAATTTACTTTTTTATTAACTAAATTTTTAAATAGACTAAAAAAGAACATAAAAGTAAAGATAACCTACAGCCTTCTCCTCTTACTTTAACCTATTAAAAATAAATTTTACCTTAATTTTAACCCCTCAATTTAAACTAACTTTCTACCCTTTAAATCAGAGCTTCAATTTAAACTATCTTTCCCCACTCTTCAGTTTTCTTTAAAACCGGCTACCCAAACTCTACACCCTTACTTCTCTAATATAAAAATTCAACCAGCCAGTCTTAAACCCGGTTAATAAACCTTATTATAAAACTATTATTTAACCTGGGAACCTAAAGGCCTTTCTTTAGAAAGACCTTTAACCCATCTTAATAACAACCTACCTTAAACCCCTTTAATTTCAACCCTTCACCAATCTCGTCTGATTCCCTTAAAGATTAAAAAATTAATTTTAAAGTCTTCCTAACCTTACAAAACTTAATTTCTACCTAAGCTTTGAAAAACCATTAAAATCTAGCTAACCTTAACGCGTTTCCTTTTCTTAATAGTACCTTTAAACCCTAATCTCTACTTTACTCTTAATTAATTACTTCTAACCTCTTTATAACCCCTTTAGAATTTTAACCTATTAATTACCTTGAAACCTATTACATTAAATTTTATATAAAACCAGAAATTAACTTCAAGTTTTATTTAAAAAGTTATTATATAATAAACTATTATTAACGTTTTATAAACCTTTTAATCCTGGATAAAAATTACAACTTTTAAACTTTAAAAATCTCTCTTCTCCTGTTTATAAAAACTCATTAATAACAACCTTGTTTTCTAACAGCCCTTAACTCTCTCTTTTACCTTAACCTTTACAAAATAAAAAATTTAAAAATACTCACCTCTATTAAAAATCTTATGTAAACTAACTCCCTGAAATACAACTCCTGCCCCTTAAGAAATAACCTATAACTCTCCTCTCTTCTATTTAGGATACCAAAGAACCAGGGATTATTCCCCTCCTCCTATAAAATAAAGAACCCAATTATCTAAGGTCTTTAGCCCCCTTTTTTTTAAAATTACTCTACTTCCAAATCCCATATAAATTTAATAACCCTCTCTTTTTCCTTAAAATAACCCTAAAATAAATTTAATAAGATTATCACTACCCAGTGCAATAACCCTTTAAAAAATTTAAAACAAATTTAAGAAACACCTACCAACCTCTCCCCCTTAAATTTTACCTTTATAAATTATTAAATTCATACCTTAAAATTTAAAATAAACCCCAAAGGAAAGATGACCCTCTAAAAATTTAACTGGTTAGCTCCCCGACCTATTAAACCTTATAATATTTTAAATTTATAGGTCAAAAATTAATTCAAATTTTATTTTAAAGGTATAGCAAAGACCTACACTAAATGTCTATAAAATCCTCTCAGATTAATAAAAATTACAACTTAATTTTAAAAGTTTATTCATAATATATAACCTTTTAACACACCTGTAACCTAAATAAAAACTATAGCTTAATTCTTAAATAAGCCCCTTGTTATTTATTTAACTCCCTGTCCTCTTAAATTTTATAAAATTAAATTCATTAAGATAAGGTTAACTCAAGTTTTATTTTAAGAATTAATTATATAATGATGACCCACTACTAAATGTCTATATAATCCTCTAAATTTAATAAATATTATAATTTAGTTTAAAATAAATAATTGTCTTCACTTTATCTAAATAGCTTCTTAGTGACCTAAATTATCTAATAACCCTTTTAGTTTTTTCTTTTAAATTAAAATTTTACAAGGGAGAAAATTTAAAGATATTTGTTTTTCTACTTTTAAACACTATACGGCTTGCCAGTCTATTAAATACAATTTATTCCTCACTAAGAAATAACTCCCGCGGGTCTCTCTTCCTGCTGGAAGCTCCAGAGACCCGCGGGAATTATTTCTACTACTCCCAACTATAAAATAAAAGTTCCCGCTATTTAAAAACAAATCTCCTTTTCTATATTATTTTTATTTAAATTTATTATTTCAATAAATGTATATATAAATTTATTAACCCCCGTTTTTTTCTCTTTATAAAGGAAAAAAATAATTATAGTCCTCAAAATAGGTTTATAAGAGAAATCTATTCACTACCTAAATACAAAAGCTTTTTGCTTAATAAATTTTAAGAGACTTTAAAGAATTCTATTAACCTCTCTCTCTTAAAACTATTTTTTAATTTACTTTTTAATTAACTAAATTTTTAAATAGGCTAAAAAAAGGACATAAAAGTAAAGATAACCTACAACCTTCTCCTCTTACTTTAACCTATTAAAAATAAATTTTACCTTGATTTTAACTCCTTAATTTAAACTAACTTTCTACCCTTTAAATCACAGCTTCAATTTAAACTACCTTTCTCCACTCTTCAGTTTCTTTAAAACCAGCTACCCAAACTCTACACCCTTACTTCTCTAATATAAAAATTCAACCAACCAGTCTTAAAACCGATTAATAAACCTTATAAAACTGTTATTTCAACCTAGGAACCTAAAGGCCTTTCTTTAGAAAGACCTTTAACCCATCTTAATAACAACCTGCCTTAAACCCCTTTAATTTCAACCCTTCACCAATCTCGTCTAATTCCCTTAAAGATTAAAAAATTAATTTAAAAGTCTTCCTAACCTCACAAAACTTAACTTCTACCTAAGCTTTGAAAAACCATTAAAATCTAGCTAGCCTTAACGCGTTTCCTTTTCTTAATAGTACCTTTAAACCCTAATCTCTACTTTACTCTTAATTAATTACTTCTAACCTCTTTATAACCCTTTAGAATTTTAACCTATTAATTACCTTGAAACCTATTACATTAAATTTTGTATAAAACCAGAAATTAAAACTTCAAATTTTATTTAAAAATTTATTATATAATAACCTATTACTAATGTCTTATAAACCTTTTAATCCCGGGTAAAAATTACAACTTTTAAACTTTAAAAATCTCTCTTCTTTCTCTTTATTTATAAAAACTCATTAATAGCAACCTTGTTTTCTAACAACCCTTAACTCTCTCTTTTACCTTAACCTTTACAAAATAAAAAATTTAAAAATACTCACCTCTATTAAAAATCTTATGTAAACTAACCCCCTGAAATACAACTCCTGCTCCTTAAGAAATAACCTATAACTCTCCTCTCTTCTATTTAGGATACCAAAGAACCAGGGATTATCCCCCCCCCCCCTCCTATAAAATAAAGAATCCAATTATCTAAGGTCTTTAAACCCCCTTTTTTTAAAATTGCTCTACTTCCAAATCCCATATAAATTTAATAAAAATTATAATTTAGTTTTAAATAAGTAATTGTCCTCACTCTACCTAAATAGCTTCTTAACAACCAAATTATCTAATAACCCTTTTAGTTTTTTCTTTAAGTTAAAATTTTACAATATAGAAAATTTAAAGATATTTGTTTTTCTACTTTTAAATACTATACGGCTCGCCAGTCTATTAAATATACAATTTACTTCTCACTAAGAAATAACTCCCGCCTCTTTCTCTCTTCCTGCTGGGAACTCCAGAGACCCGCGGGAGTTATTTCTACTACTCCCAACTATATAAAATAAAAGTTCTCGCTATTTAAAACAAATCTCCTTTTCTATATTATTTTTATTTAAATTTATTATTTTAATAAATGTGCGTATAAGTTTATTAACCCCCGTTTTTTCTTTTTATAAAGAAAAAAATAATTATAATCCTCAAAATAGGTTTATAAGAGAAATCTATTCATTACCTAAATACAAGAGCTTTTTGCTTAATAAATTTTAAGAGACTTTAGAGAATTCTATTAACCCCTCTCTTAAACTATTTTTTAATTTACTTTTTAATTAGCTAAATTTTTAAATAAGCTAAAAAAAGAACATAAAAGTAAAGACAACCTTCTCCTCTTACTTTAACCCATAAAAATAAATTTTACCTTGATTTTAACTCCTCAGTTTAAACTAACTTTCCACCCTTTAAATCAGAGCTTCAATTTAAACTACCTTTTCCCACTCTTTAGTTTCTTTAAAACCCGTTACCTAAACTCTACACCCTTACTTCACTAATATAAAAATTCAACCACCGGTCTTAAAACCGATTAATAAAACCTTATAAAACTTTTATTTCAATTTAGGAACCTAAAGGCCTTTCTTTAGAAAGCCCTTTAACCCATCTTAACAACAAACTACCTTAAACCCCTTTTATTTCAACCCTCTCACCAATCTCGTCTAATTCCCTTAAAGATTAAAAAATTAATTTTAAAGTCTTCCTAACCCCACAAAACTTAACTTCTACCTAAGCTTTGAAAAACCATTAAAATCTAGCTAGCCTTAACGCGTTTCCTTTTCTTAATAATATCTTTAAACCCTAATCTCTACTTTACTCTTAATTAATTACTTCTAACCTCTTTGGAATCCCTTTAGAATTTTAACCTCTTAATTACCTTGAAACCTGTTACATTAAATTTTATATAAAACCAGAAATTAACTTCAAGTTTTATTTAAAAATTTATTATATAATAACCTATTACTAACGTCTTTATAAACCTTTTAATCCTGGTTAAAAATTACAACTTTTAAACTTTAAAAACCTCTCTTCTCTTTGTTTATAAAAACTCATTAATAACAACCTTGTTTTCTAATAACCCTTGACTCTCTCTTTTACCTTTACAAAATAGAAAATTTAAAAATACTCGCCTCTATTAAAAATCTTATATAACTAACCTCCTGAAATACAACTCTTCCTCCTTAAGAAATAACCTATAACTCTCCTCTCTTCTATCCGGGGTACCAAAAAACCAGAGATTATTCCTCCCCCCTCTTATAAAATAAAGAATCCAATTATCTAAAGTCTTTTAGCCCCCTTTTTTTAAAATTGCTCTACTTCCAAATCCCATATAAATTTAATAAACCTCTCTTTTTCCTTAAAGTAACCCTAAAATAAATTTAATAAGATTATCGCCACCCGGCTACAATAACCCTTAAAAAATTTAAAACAAATTTAAGAAACACCTGCCAACCTCTCCCCCTTAAATTTTTTACCTTTATAAAATTTTTAAAATCACACCTTAAATTTAAAATAAACCCTAAAAGAAAGATAAACCCCCTAAAAATTTAACCGGTTAGCTCCCTGGCCTATTAAACCTTATAATATTTAAATTTATAGGTCAAAAATTAATTCAAATTTTATTTTTAAGGGTATAGCAAAGACCTACTACTAAATGCCTATAGAATCCTCTTAGATTAATAAAAATTACAACTCAATTTTAAAAGTTTATATATATATATATGTGTGTATATAGTGTATAACCTTTTAACACACCTGTAACCTAAATAAACACTATAGCTTAATTCTTAAATAAACCTCTTATTATTTATCTGAGAACTCCTTAAACAACCCTATTTTATAGTAATCTCTTCTCTTTAAACTAAACTTTACAAAACTTAAAGAATATTTACACCTTATTTAAACCTTTAAAAATTCGGTTTAGGTCGAACACAACTACCCTTAACCTATATATAAGAGTCCTTAATCATTAAAAAATAACCCTCTCTTAAAATTATTTTACTTTAAAGACCCTAATTTTCAAAGGGCCTATATAATTTTATTAAATATTACTTTTTGTAACTTAAAAAAAGATAACAACCCTTTAAAATAAACTTAAAACTAAATTATTAAACCACCTAACTACAAGAATTCCCTTAAAAAATTTAACCAAATTTAGATAACCTTCTTTAATAAAACTACCTTTTAATTTATTTTTAATTAACTAAAATTTTTAAAGTTCTTAAAAACACAACGATTTAATTTTAAACCTATTAAAAAATCCTCCAACTTTCTTTTTAATAGTAACAACTCTTTTTTAATTTAACCGCCTGTATAAAACCCTAACCTTTTAAAACAATTAACAAACCCTTATGCCACACAACCCCTTAGACTTTTTAAAAAGTAGGGCTCCCACCCCCTTCTTAGAGACCTTTAACTTACCTTTATAACCGCATTCATCCTTAATTTAAACCCTAATATTTAACTAACCTAAACTGCTAACCCTTAACTTTAAAAAATCACCTTAACCCCCTAACTTAACCTCCTTAAATTTCTTACAAAAATTATTTAAAAATTAAACCCAACCTCTTTTCCTTCTTTTTATAACCTTCTCTTAATAAACACTACTCCTTACTTTTAGGTCATCTTCCCTGACCCTATAACTACCTTAAAAATTTTTGTAATCGGCTAACTCCCTGGCCTATTAAATTTTATAAAATTAAACTCATTAAGATAAAATTAACTTAA